>QLPG01052217.1:4669-31944 GCA_003314385.1 Gomphus sp. MG54 | reverse complement strand
ACTATTATTGCATAGACCAGGACTAAACAATACTAATACTTGTTTGAAGATGATGTAAAAGTAACTCTCAGAGCGCCAGCAGACCTCGTGTAGAGCTAATAGGGGGAAAATAGAAAGTAAATGGGAAATATGTAGCTAAGGAAGTCTCACCTAGTGGGGAGAAAATGCAAAGAAAAAAGCTTGGTGATGACTACCATATATCGTTTGACCTGTAGCATCATGCATTACTTAGATAGGATCTCAATAATCACTCTCCAAACTATTGGGCTGGCTGGGCATCAGAGTCATTCTGCCTCACTTTTACATCAGCAAAACCCAAAAACACTTAATTGGACTCCATGGTCTTATTTGTGACATTTGCCATTAAGGTACATAAGTGTGTTAAGACAGGTTGCCAACTTGTAGAAAGACAAGGCTAAGAACACCTAAGCAACCTGGCCAAAATTATAGTCTCCAAATTCTATGGACTGAATGCAAAAGTAGTTATCAAAAAATAAGATACTACTACAAAGTTCATAAAGTAAAATAAGTCCGGGGCAGAGTTATAATATTAAAGTATCGTCTCAGTTGCTGACCTTGGTCCATTGATTACTTCAGCTGATGGCCTTGGTTTCTCAAACACCTTGGTCATTGATCTCAGACCCTAGTTCTTGGTCTTCATTTTATAACCCTTCACTATATCTTACCCTAATTTATTACTCCACTTATCTGTTAGGGAAACCCTTTGAGCGACTCTGGAGTTGTCTCATAGAGTTGGACTAGACAGGGGAGGTCCTTAAGAGGAAAGTCTAAGGATCCTAGGGAATGGCTTGGGTCATCCACAGGTCACCCATGGGGAACCTGAACCTTCAACCCATGAGTTTTTTCCCATGGGTAGACAGGTGTTGGGTGCATGCCACACCTGCCCACATGTGGTGCATGCACATATGTCATGTTTGTGGCAATGCATTTGTAGTGGCATGTGTGTATGGCATTGAGTCCCCAGGTGCATGTTGTATGCATGCGTATGCATATATACATAGTTGACACTATGGGTTGGGCCTGGGTTGCAGGTGCTCTCTGTTTGACCCATACCCAAACCTAAGGACACCTGACCCAGTGACCTATGTGAGTTGGTATAACCCATGCTATTCCCTAAAGGATCCCACTGCTAGTGAGCCCTTCTCTATATATACTTTTCTATATACGTTGTCTATGCACTCACTTACTAATCTATACACTTTTGGAGTTATATGAGCTGACTTTCTGGTACCTGGTCTGCAATCCAGGCACCTGGTTCCAAAGTATATTAATACTATTCTGAGTATGTCTTTACTTCTTGTTATGGCCCATGCCCCTCAATGAACCCATTACAGTCCCTGCAACTGCCTGCACCTTTTCTGGGGGTTTTCCAACTGCAATTATCAAGAATGGTCCCCCAACTACCTTTCTGGGATTCTATCTCAACAATCTGAAGTTCTGCAGTCCCAAATTCCCACAATTCCATAACCAAGGTTCTACCCTTTCAGTAGGCATCTCAAGGGATCACCATGTACCTAACACTCTTATTCTTCATTTTCTATTAATCCCTTGTATTTTCTCTTTCCCCTTGTCTTTAGACCAGACAGTAGATAATATAAGGAGTAGCTACATGTATATAACCCCCAGTCAACTGGACTATTTGCCAGTATGAATATTGACTTAATTTGCATCCTAAGTTCCTGACTTAGTTCTGGCTCATTTCCAACTTAGTCTCTCACATGGTTCTAACTAAAATTAGAGACAGATGATCGAGGAGGGAATAACATATAATTTGAAGCCAAGTCCCTCTGACTTTGAACACCTGAATGACTAGTCATACCAGTTCAATACCATGACCAACCACTACCCTAAGTTCCTGGTACTTCATCGTCCGCTTCTGTGCCTTCCATTTTCCTCATCCTTGACTTATGACCCTTGACCCCCTTTGTCCTTGGAACCTCGACCATCCTATGGAACCCTCAGGAAACCTATGAAATCTTTCTGGTAACATTATATTAAGTGCCTGACATGTGGATTTAACACTTCTCTAGCCTATAGATATCCTGCTATAGGAGTATTACCTGTGTGAGAATAAACTCATTATATGGGTGTGATGCACATGCAGATATATAGATGTGATGGACTTGGTTTGGAATATAGTGGTCATTCTAAGTGACACTTCAGATATCTGGTTGTAGAGGCATTGCATGTGTGAGGGTATAGATACTTATTATATAGGTGTGATGAACTTGCAGAAATGCAGATGTAATAGGTGTGACAGACATACATATGGATGTGTAGACATGGAGATGTGATGGATGTAATGGATGTGACTCAGATGTGATGGACTTGACTTGGAATTAGAAAAGGGGTGTCCCATTGACATTACCCCCCCTTCTAGAGTACTTCATCCTTGTAGCATAGAATATCAGGGAATCAAAGGCTGCTGCTCAAATCCTCCATGGTGCCAGCTGATCAAACTCCTCTACCTTGGCTGGTACAGCCATGTCCTCCTCCTTTACCCACTGTTATAGCACCAAAGTGCCAACATTGTATGAACTTGGTGCTAGTGTAATAGCACCTTGAACACAATGCAGACACCATTCAGCTTGGTCCAATGAGCCAAACCCAGACATGGCAGGCTTCAATGTACTCATACACTGTACCCTCTCTCTGTGAGGCTACTGGACTTTGAGAGATGTTTGGGAGGGTGCCGAGAGTGTTGGCCCAAACATGGATGAAGGACCAAGAGGCTAAGAGGATATACAAGTCTAATTGTGATCTTCTGAACAAAGAAATACAGTAGGGGACAAAACCGTTCAAGTGTTTTGAACATTTGTGTTGTACTGTAAATAACAGGAGGATTACATAATCAAAAAATATGACATAATTAGTGGAGATAGCCCTGCTTCTGAACTTGTGGTCACAATCAAGATGATTATGTAACTCTCAATATTCATTGAGATATTAATTATTTAAAAAAAAATGAAGCATTTGAACGGTTTTGTCCCTCACATTTTTTAAACAAGAAATGGTATATATCAGTACTTGGTAAAGCCCCTATTTTCTTTCATCACTGCCTGCACCCTTCTAGGCATGCTCTCAATCAACTTCTGACACACCTCTGGCTCTATCTTCTCCCATTCCAATCCAATCCTCTCTCATAGCTCATGCTCTCCACTAGGGGGGTGTTCATAGTCAGAAAAGCACTTTTTGATAATAGTCCAGAGGTATTCAATGGGGTTTAGGTCAGGGGACTGAGCTGGCCACTTCATGACCTTATAGCCATGGTCAGAAAACCACTCAGTGGCTGTCTTGCATGTGTGCTTGGGGTCATTATCCTATTGAAAAACAATGTCAGTAGAATCTTTACTATAATACTCCAGGCTAGCCTGCAGCTCATCATCCAAAATCTACCTGTACAACTCCCCATCCATCCTTCCATCAATTTTGACACCATAGCCATGTCCTTCCCACAACATACAACCCCATACCATCACAGAACCTCCACCAAACTTCAGTATTCCCTCAACTAGCCTATCATTCAAAGGCTCTCCATGTCAAGCTTCAGGTACTGACGGACTTCGGTACTGCCGAGGGGTTGGGCAGACAATGGCCAATGCAGGCCAAAAGTAGTGGTGTGGGCTTCAACGTACTCGTGCATTGCACCCTACTTGCCATGCATGCCACCGATTTGCAACAGACAGATACTCGGGAGGATGCCATCTGCAATCTGCAATATCAGCTTTACCGAGACTTAACAGTTTGAGTTTTTCAACACATCATTCCTTTACTCTATTAACAGGTTATGGGCCCTGGGTCTAAAACTTCCTAATCACTCTTGTTCTCAAATGTGATCTACCTACTATTTACCTAATCCATCCACATGGACACACTGTATACATGTTAAATCTGTGTCTCAGGCACTTAATAATAGATACCAAAAATTTCTGTATGTTTCCAAAGGGGTTCTGCAGATGGCAGAAGGTTCTGAGGATAAAGGGGGTTGAAGGTTGATGGGTCAGATTATTGTAGCATGGAAGGGATAGAAGGTGGATGACAAAGTGCCAGGACTTAGACTGGTAGTCGACTTATGATGGAAACATAGATGATTAGTTGTGCAAGTGTTCAAGGTTGGAGGGATTTGGCTTCAACTTATGTGTTGCACCCTTCTTGATCATCTGTCCCTAATTTTTGAGAGTCAGAAACATGCAAAAGACTAAGTCAGAATTGTTAATATTATATGGATATTTGGCCAAGCACTTACTATAACAAGTGGCCATAGGTGTAGAGCATTGTTCTTTTCAATTATTCTTTTCAATTATTCTTTTTCATTGTCTCTCTATACTGGACTTTACTGCTTATTATCTTTAATGTTTATTCTTCCTTTCTATTGTTCATCATTCTTATTATCTATTTGTCTATTGTCTATTGTTAATATAAGTAGACCCTTGAGATAGCTAGTCACTTCAGTACTTGAGACAAAGACTGAAGTGAGTACTAAACCACATATGTCATATTATTATTAAGACTTACATTTCATATAACAGACTTGTGTTTAGGTAGTAACTTCTTTAAATATACTTTAGTACTTTGAGATGAAGACTGAAACTTGTGTTTAGCCTTTTCACAAGTTATGGGCCCCATCTACAACTAAAAAGACACACTTGACATACCTTGAATCCGATATACCTTGAACCTGGTATACAAAGATGACCAACAAATTTAAAGTTGTCAGATATGATGAGTCAGAGTGTTTAGATGAAAACAGCTCCAATTGGAATTTTTGGAAGATATGAATGGTTCCTTACCTAAAAGGATTGAAACTATGGCTGTATGTGTCTGAAACTAAACTAGACCTGTGATCACAGATGTGGATAAACTTGAAAAATAGGAGGAAACTGACACACAAACACTCTCTACCATTCTAATGAATATCACTCCAAATGTCCAGGCAGGACTAGATTACTTATCAGCAAAAAAATACTTGGGATGGATTATTAGGCAGATATGCACACACTGATCCTATCACCTAGAATCTGGCCCAGTCATGGCTGCATGCAAAATGATACACAGAAGGCAGATCAGAGACCTTACCTGCTCATCTAGCAGAGCTCCAGAGGTTGAGAGAAGCTTGTAGAGGACTAGAAGTGCACATACCCAAATGACCAATTTGCAGGAATCACCCTCCTAGGATCCAGTAATAGAAACTCTAGGGGGAGTACTGGATCCAAAGATAGTGATATCCCATCTCAACACTGAATTGAGCAGGAGACAATGACATTGTTAAGTCCGCGTGTCAGGCGCTTAGCTAGTACTTCCGAAAGGGCCATCCGGGTTAGCGTGGAGGTCCGTAATGGGGCCGAGGACCGAAGATGGAAGTCGGAAGGACTACAGACGGAGGCAGAAGTGCTGGGAACTTAGGGTCGGTCGCGGAATGGTTCAATCCGGTCACTGAGGTGTTCGAGGTCAAAGGGACTTGGCTTCAACTTATGTGTTGTGCCCTCCTCGATCATCTGTCCCTAATTTCGGAAAGGAGACGGGAGTTTACCGGAAATGAATTGGAGACTAGGTGGTAGACTAAGTCAATATTCCTACTAGCAAACAGTCCAGTCGACTGGGAGACTATATACATGCGACTATCCTTGTACTATCTTTGCCGGTCATAAAACAAGGAGAAAGGGAGTACAAGGGGTCAATATAAAAGAGAAAACAAGGGAGTGAGGTACACGATGGTCCTGCACGTCGGTTATCAAAGTATTGAGTCTTCGGTCGGAGGCGGACTCAGGGATGGAGTCTCGGTCGTGACGGGAAATGGGGGTGGGGACGCTGTTTCTCGGTCGGACTTGTCGGGAACGGGAACTACGGAAAACAATCCTTTGTCCTTTCAGTTGGAAAGGTCTCGGAACAGAGGTGGGTGGTTGTGGGTTGTTGAAAGCATGGGCCATAACAGACATACCATGAGTGGCATAGACCCAAATGTAGTGTTTCAGACAGGAGGAAAATCAAGTCTAAAGTGTAATAATTGCAACAGATTGGGACATACCAAGAGCAGATGCTGGGCTAAGGGGGTGGTCAGGTGGGTCAGTGTCCTGAATGGTCAAAGGGAAAAAGGATTCGAGAATTACCAATACTGTGAAGACAGTTACCGACTTACCCATCATATAGGCCTATGGTTCTAAAGGACAGCTAGATATATGGTATGTTGAATCTGCTGCAACAGTCCATGTCAGTCTAAATTATGAGGACTTTACTTCTTACACCAAGTATGACAAGAGACATACTATAAAAACATTTGGAAACAATACAGTTGAGGGAGTAGGTGAAGGAGACATAATCACTAATGTTGAATACAGAAGAAAAGTCACAAGGATCCAACTCACACAAGTTATGCATGTTCCTGGTGTAGATAAAAAGATCCTGTCCCTCAAAGTTCTGGACCAAAAAGGATTTGAAAGTCACATCACAGGAGGATCTGTACATATTATAAAAAACAACAATATCTATACTGAGGCATCACTGGGTGGAGAGTTATATGAGGTGAAGATGAAGATTGTACCATCACATGAGAATGTCATGGCTGCAGTCAAGAGAGACACATCAGCGACTGACTTACCTATATGGCACCAATGACTAGGGCACCTTGGTAACACTATACTCAAAGATTGGTCAACTCCAATGTTGTAAAAGGGATGGATATCACAGACACACATCTAGAAGGAATATGTGAACACTGTATAGTTGGGAAAATGGATGAAAAACCTTTTGAGAGTCACAAGGAATGAGACACATGCTTGTTTGTGATACCACATGCTGATCTGATAGGTCCAATTAACCCCAAAGCCAGGTAGATGCATGCCAAATTTTGTCTTGTGATTAACAACAAATTTTCAGGGTTTGGATTCATATTCAATTGAAAAACAAAGATGAAACAGTCAGGGTGATCATCAACCTAGACAAGTCAAGTTTCAGAAACATGTTCGCACCTTGAGGACAGATAATGTTGGTGAGTTTATGAACAATGAACTAATCAAACACTGCCAAGAGAGAGGAATATCAATAAAAACTTTGGTTACATACAACCCTGAGCTAAATGGACAAGCTGAAAGGTGAAACAGGACTCTTGTAGAAGACACAAGGTCAATGATGAAGGAATCAGAGTTAGGAAAAGACATATGGAGTGAAGCCATCTCAACTCATGTTTATATATGCAACAGATCCCCTTCAAGCATCCTCCCCAACAACATTACTCCATATGAGAAGGTTTTTGGCCATGCACCAGAGATAGAGCACCTTTGAGTATTTGGCACCAAGTGTTTCATTAAAGTCCCCAATGATACAAGGTCCAAAATTGACAACAAAGCAAAGGAGTACCACCTAATATGATATGAGGGAGACTCGATTTATATGGTGGTAGATTCAGATGAGAAAAGACACAGGTCTCAGAATGTAATTTTTGTAGAAGGCAAGGCACATAGAAGCAAAGGTAGTGGAAATGCTCTCATTGAGCTTCCAACCCTAGAGGAAGCGAAGATCAGCAAAGACCAGCAAACCAATGAAAGCAAAGCTTGGAGCAGAAGGATGAGATCAGAGGTATGGGGGACAGAACCAACTAGGCAGTCAGAGCATGTCCAGGATCAAGAAGCTAGCAAAGAAGTCAGCAACAAAGTACTTATTACCAAGGTCAAAAATGAAGATACATTACCTGAAATAAAAATTCCTAGAGCATACTCTGATGTTATCAACTCTCCAGAAGGAAGACTATGGAAAGATGCTATAGATTATGAACTGAATAAGCTCAAGGAAATGAATACATATGATGAAATTGATGAAAAGGACATACCTAGTAACACACAAGTGCTGCCAAGGATGTGGGTGCACACTATAAAGAGTCTCAAGTCTGGAGAACCGAAGTACAGGTCTAGATAGGTCGTCCAAGGAGATCAGCAAAAAACAAACATATCTCTAAGTGATACTTTTGCACCTGTCTTACATATATATCAGAATTCTGCTAGCTCTTGCAACTATAAAAGACCTTCAGATATTTTCCTAGGATGTTGACTCTGCATATCTTCATGGAAAAATAGGCCACAACATCTATGTCAAGTTCTATAATGGCTACAGTAAGGAGGGCAAAGTTGTAAAATTAAACAAAGCCCTGTATGCTTACCTGAAGTGGCACATGTATGGAGAGAAGATCTTGAAGAGAAGTTGAAATGATTGGGATTCACACCTCTGGGAGGTGACATGGATGTCTTCATTAGGTGGTCACTAGAAGGATTTACAGCAATTAATACTCACGTTGATGAATGCACTGGGATATGCTCAAATGAGAGGGAGGAGTCAAGTGTCAAAACCAGCATCCAAAAATTCTACAAAATAAAAGAGAAGGACACTTCTAAGCCTTTCAAGGTCCTTGGAATCTTAGGAACAAGGGATACTCACCTTGGAACATTAAAATTGTTACAATCCAATGATGGCAACAACATGCTATGAAGGTTCAACATGATGATGTGTAATCTGGTAAAAACACCTGTAGACAAAGCATCATACCTTCAAAACAATGCAGGTGAGACTTACGAAAACATAAAAGAATACCAAGTACTTACTGGATCTCTGACATATGCCACGATATAGCATATATAACACAATTCCTGTTGCAGTCAAACAAGAACCCTACTCATTGAGACTGGAACACAGGGAAAAGGGTTTTCAGTTACCTCAAAGAGATGAGAAACATGGGAATTGTGTACAGGAGGAATGGTGAGCAACAGAGACTCAAAGGTAATCATATAACACCATGAGGATTCTGTGATGTGAACTATGCAGAAGACATGTGTGATCAAAAATCGACAAGCAGCTATGTCTTCATGCTCACCAATGGACCTCCTTCAGGAAGTGGGCTGTAAGGGCAACCCCAGCGGTGCCTGAGGACTATCATGCAGGGCCTAGCAATGGGGGAAAACCTAAGAGGAAAACCTAAGGCCCATTGCTAGTGAGTCCCGCACTCTATATACCCTGTACCCACACATTGCTTCTCCTTCATATGCTACCCTTCCCCTGGTTCTGGCAGTACAATGTACTAAATGCCCACAGGCCTGACCCCAGGAGCCTGGCCTAAGGCCTTGGTGTCTTGGCTTGGCACATGACAGAAAGGTTGGTCAGTCATTGGCCCATGGGGGCGAGTCTGTCAAGTTCTCCCAACTCCCATTCCTTGGTCCTCCCCTCTATGAGTGTCTCTCTTGTCTATCACTGCAGTCCCATTGTGCTGAGACTTCGGCAGACCATTCAGTCTGCCGGTTGGGTGACTGGTGCTTGGCTCAGGAAAATAGATGGGTTGTCCCCTGACATTGGCAGGCCATTGATGTCCTGGAGGCTATCCCCCAAGGACAGGAGCAGATCATACAGATACTCCTCCACTTAGCAGAGAGAGTGGAGCATATTATCTTATTTTCATTGTTCTATTCTTGATCATTGTAGACAATACCTCCATATGTTCTTCATACCTTATTGTTTTCTCTATGTCTTATGCTACCCTGATTTCACATCTCACTTCTTAACCTATATACATAAGTAGTATATGGATGTAGATAGTTCTTTATTCTGAATATCAACTAGGTTTATGCCTTCCTGTCTTCCCTCTTCCCATCTGAAGTCCCTTACTTATGCCGATACTCTTAGCACTCTCCTGGGTCTCTCATCTGTTCCAAATCAGTGGCATACATGGAAAGTAGGGCACAATGCACAAGTATGTTGAAGCCAAGCCACCCTGATTGGTCTGCAGGATTTGGCTGATTCCTGCTAGCATTGTGAAGTTGGCATTATTGCAATAGTGCTTGGCCCATATATCATCGGAATTCCTAGTGCCTGACAATCATTCTTATTATCTATTTGTCTATTGTCCATTTTTCATATAAGTAGACCCTTGGGATAGCTAGCTAGTCACTTCAGTACTTCAAGACAAAGACTGAAGTGAGTACTAAACCACATATGTTGTGTTATTATTAAGACTATTATCCTATCTTTTATTGTTCTATTTCCGTTTGCATCCCTTCATTCTAATTTTACTCATTGTGGACAATGGCCATATGCTCTGCATACCTTGTTGTCTCACATTCCTTATTCCACATATCACTCCTTAAACCTATATAAGTAGGGCATGCATGTACATATTTCCTCATTCTGGGTATCAACTAGGCTTAGGCCCTTCTACCTTCTCCTCCTCTGTTAAGTTCTCTACTTAGGCCGGCATCATCAGCATCCTCCCGAGTACCCTGTCTGTTGCAAATCAGTAGCACGCATGGAAGAGTAGGGCACAACACACAAGTACATTGAAGCCAAAGCCACTACTCCCAGCCTGTAGGACTTGGCCGTTCCCATCCAACATCTCAGCATTCCCAAAGCTTGACAGATGAAGACTAAAACTTGTGTTTTGTCTTTTCACAGAATTAGGCTAGAAACTTAAGTTGGAAGCTAGATGAAAATTAAGTTGATATTTGTATTGGCAAATAGTCTAGTTGACTGGAGGGTTATATACATATAGTCAACCTTGTATTTTCTACTGTCCAGTCTAGTGACAAGGGGAGGAAGAAACTACAAGGGGCAATAGGAAATAAAGAACAAAGAAGTAAGGTATGTGGTTTAGAGTTGCTCTAGGTAATTAATACCTAAAAGCCTGCATGCACTGGTCCTTTTCTGTGGTGGGATATAGCACAGTCATTTGGCACAGCAGGAATATAATCTGTGATACAGCAATGTACGAACAAAAATAGAATGTAAGTGATGAGGATGTGATGTGACAAGGACATGACCGTGATATGTTACATATGACTAATACTTGGCCTTGTGTACAATAGTCTAGACATTTCTAGACTAGTCTTGACTTAGACTTAGAGACTTGACTTGGGGCTTTAACTTGTAAACTTGTTATTACAGAGGTGAGCCAGAGGCTTTTATATACAAAAACCAAGCAATGATGCAAAACAATGTGAGAGGTTGGTTATGTCAGTTGAATGACAAAGCATAAGAACAAAGTATACAACAGAGAAAACTATGGAGAAACTCTGGAGAAATGGTATAGCATTGAGACTGCATAAATAGGGGCTAGGTGTTATATCCATGATATAACTCCGATATCCCAGATATCTGACATAGGGCACTATGAAGAATCCCACTCCAAACCAAGTCCAAACTCACCTCGTTACCTCTGAGTCTGACGAGCAGCGACTACCTCAGACCTTGGACCTCTTTCCTTTCTTGTCGAACAATAGTCTTATTGTAACACCAGATGTAGATTTCTTTTGTAACCCATCTTCATTCATCTTATTGTTTCTTGGACATTCCTAATTAGTTAATAACCAGGACTGCATGTATAAATACCTCCAGACTTCTGTACTATACCTTAGTTCAAATATCATCTTAGTATTACCACTCACCCTCTGAACTCTGAACTTCTACACCCCTGAATCTCCAAAATAAGGGACTGACAATCAAGGAGGGCACAACATACAAGTTGAAGCCAAGTCCCTAAGACTTCGAACACATGAATTTTGGACCAACTTACATCAGCTCAGAGCTGACACAACCTCAGACTTAACACTAGGGGCTATGATAGGGGAAAACTAACCAAATAGGTAAGAATGATAAGTAACAACACAAAAAGACTAACAGAATAGGAAACAGGTCAAGTTATACCAAGAAAAGGGGACATATATAACAGGAACAATAAGGAAGTCTACCAATAAACATCTAACAACCTTGTCCACTACTCCTGAAGGGCCTTAGGATGAGTCAGGGGACTGAGTCATCTGAGAGTATTTCCAGGTCACAGAAACATATCTTCTGCAATTTCTCTAGTATCCAATCCAAGGATGGGGGTCTGGGAGTAGGAGGACTAATGGGTATACAGTCATGCACTCTTATCTTATGGTTAAGAGTGAGTCAAATGGAGTGGGTTAGGTAATCAGGATGGGATGGTGCCCTGTGTTGTTTGGAGTGGTAAACTAGGTTTTTCTGGGGTTTCCCACGCTAGAATATCGGAGAGTCGACACTACAAATAGAATAATGAGTCCCTGGATTTTAATATGATTTTTATTCTATTTATCGTTAGAGAAATTCTTGTGCTATTGATGATCTACCCTAGGCTAAGTCCCGGGTTTCACCTCCACTTAGGTGCTGTTCCGGGGAACCGGTCTGGGTGCCAAAGTGCCGGTTGAGCGAATTGTGGTTCTCCCACAAGTGAGATGTAATGTGTAATGGTGTAATATAATAATATATAATATGGAGAACCAAACTGTATCCTGGAATTGTTGTACGATGAGTAGCAAGTATTCTAATCCTAAATGGGTAGGTGAGCACTCGGCGCTTAACCTTCGGTTCAGCACGAGTGATAAGTTTCAAGTATAACCTAGTGGCTAGTGATGGGGGATAAAAGTATTGTTTTTTTGTCTCTGTTAATTCCTTGTAACTACAGTAGCTTTATACAAATGTATCCCGTGATGTAACTATGATCTGTAGTTAATGGGAATTGTGGAGAATATGCAGGGCCGGCCCATTGTGGGCTGCCCCAATGAGATCTTCATAGAGATATGACACCTGTCAGTGGTGCCAATTGAATATAAGTGCTTCTCCCTTTGTTCCCTTCTTGTGCGCAACAAATATCTCCTTCCTGAGCCATGTCCCATGTCCTCCCCTCCTGTCTTTCTGTCAGCTGTCCTTGGTGACTGCATATATGCACCCCGGTTTCACTATTTCTCATTCCTCTGCATGTGAGTGCATTCCCCTATATCCCCTGTGTGTCCTCCTATTTGTTTCCCTTCTTCCCCTTCTGTATTTCATTCATTCTCTGCTGTTCTGGATCATGGGGCTAGCTAGGTATGGGGCCGGGTGCATAGAATTACACAAAATCTTTTCCTAAAATCCTGTAAATATTCGTATGGGTTCCTTGTGATGTATAGAACTTTGGTGCAGAGTTGCAGATTGATATGGGAGTGATTGGGGGAGATATTACAGTTTTAGTGTAGGAAATTTGTACAATGCCACTCAATATTATTTTGCCACAACACCTTGAACTCTGCCTCATATTCCACTCTACTCCTACCATGATATGCCAGTCTAGATGTCATTCCAAGAAATATATATGGTTCATGACTTTCTGGGAAATAGACTACATCCCCTATTGTATATGACTGAGTGTAGATTGGTGTTATGGCCCATGCTTTCAACAACCCACAACCACCCACCTCTGTTCCGAGACCTTTCTGACCGAAAGGACGAAGGATTGTTTTCCATAGTTCCTGTTCCCGACAAGTCCGACCGAGAAACAGCGTCCCCACCCCTATTTCCCATCACGACCGAGACTCCATCCCTGAGTCCGCCTCCGACCGAAGACTCAATACTTTGATAACCGACGTGCAGGACCATCGTGTACCTCACTCCCTTGTTTTCTCTTTTATATTGACCCCTTGTACTCCCTTTCTCCTTGTTTTATGACCGGCAAAGATAGTACAAGGATAGTCGCATGTATATAGTCTCCCAGTCGACTGGACTGTTTGCTAGTACGAATATTGACTTAGTCTACCACCTAGTCTCCGATTCATTTCCAATAAACTCCCGTCTCCTTTCCGAAATTAGAGACAGATGATCGAGGAGGGCACAACACATAAGTTGAAGCCAAGTCCCTTCGACCTCGAACACCTCAGTGACCGGATTGAACCATTCTGCGACCAACCCTAAGTTCCTGGCACTTCCGCCTCCGTCCGACTTCCATCTTCGGTCCTTGGCCCCATTATGGACCTCCACGCTAACCCGGATAGCCCTTTCAGAAGTACTAGCTAAGTGCCTGACACATGGACTTAACAATTGGATGGGACCTTCTTCTGAGTGAGAAATGTGCTGGAGGAGGTACACAAAGATAATGATGTGTTAATAGTTCTGCCTTGATGTGTGTATCCTGGGTGTTATAATGTTACATGGGAATGAGCTCTGAAGAAGACATGATGACATATTGGGAGTCTGAAGATTGGAGTGCTGAATAGCATGGTTGGCTGTGTGATGTAGCAACAGTGAAGGTGATATAGGTTGAGCACCATTGGAATCAAATTCGTAACATGGTTGAGATCATTACTATCAGCACATCTGATCTGGATTTGGAGAACCCATAGTATGGTTTTTAGAAAAATAAAATGTATTGAATGTGGCTCAGCCTGTACTTGCTTGAAAGGAAGTGGGATGTCTGGGTTGTGAGAGTTCTTAAAGGGTGTCTCATTTTTGGAGTTGTCAACATCCTGTTAGGAGGCAGGTTCCTAGTTGAAGGTTGGCCTGTCTTTTATCTGTTGGTTTTTTTTTCCTTTGGATTGATGTCTGGATTCGTTCAGAGTGTCTGGAGCATCAGGTTAGTGACTTGTCCTGTTTGATTGTCTTTATGGTTGTTTTGTAGAGGGGGTCTATTTGGAGAATCTGTTTCTCTTGGGACAGCTGTTGATACTAGCATGGTTGTCAGTTGCTGTCAGGGGACAGCCTCCTGTCTACCAATGCTTATTCTTTTCCCTGTATATCATTTATTTTCTATCCCCCTTTCTCTATTGGTTCTTTAGTTGTTCCTTCTTCATCCTTGTTTTACTGACTGTGACATAACTTACTCATGTCACAGTCACTAGCTATATAGTTGGTTGCTTAGGTAAGGGATCCTCACCTTATTCTCTTTTGGATCCCCTTACCAGTGTCTGATTGGCTCTGTGGGTAGGCTCTAGCTTAGAGTTCCTGAGTCAGGCCTAGGGTGAAGGCCAGGGCTGGGTAGTGTCCTGCTGGTTCTAGCTTCCAGCAGTTGCCCAGGATCAGTACCCGAGTAAGTTGCTCTTACAGTTTCTTTCCCCCCTTTTAGGGTAGACATCCCATTGTCTAAACTAGGTTGGTCTAATGTTGGGACCAGGGATGGATATAGTAGTGAACTGTTATACTGTAGGTTTGTCACCCAGATGGTGGTGAGGTCTGCTACAGAGATTTTGGGGATGTCCTGCAATTCTCAAAAATCCATGGTAAATCCATGTGAATGGTTCAGTGATAAGTATGAACAGGGTTATTAACAAGTTATATTTCTTCCATTATCAAGGCAGCTTGTCCCTTGGTGGCTGCAGAAGATTTGGGGCAGACTTTGGCCATGTGGCCTAACCTGCTACAAAAGAGGCAGATGTTTTGTTTGAAACTGTCAAGCATATGTACTGAACATCCCATAATTTGGCAATGCCAACCAAGCAGTCAGACTATGCCCATACACAAGTGTCTAAGCTGTATACAAGTCACTTGGTATGCCAGTCTCAGCTCGGCATATTCGCCATCCACATTCCTCGTCCCCATCCCTCATCCACTTTATCTCATTCACCAACCATTAATCCTACCCCATCCACTCCTTATTCCTCGATCCGCCTCACCTTGGGACATCCTGTCCTTGTTTTATCCTTGGCTATAACCTTATTGTTTTATAGTCTGGCACTCCCTATTGTTCTATCCTTGGCCACGTTTCTATTATTCTATTTCATTGTCATATCCCTGTCTACATTCCTTCATTCTAATTTTACCTATTGTGGACAATACCCCCATGCTCTGCATACCTTATTGTCCCACATTCCTTATTCCACATGTCACCTCTTGAACCTATATGAGTAGGACATGCATGTACATACTTCCTCATTCTGGGTATTGACTAGGCTTAGGCCTCTTACTTTCTCCTTTCTCTGTAAAGTCCTCTACTCAGGCTGGTACCTTTGGCACTCCCTGAGTATTCCCTCTGTCTCAAATTGGTGGCATGCATGGCAAGTAGGGCACAATGCACAAGTACATTGAAGCCAAAGCCACTACTCCTGGCCTGCAGGACTTGGCAATTTCCCATCTGACCTCTTGGCATTCCCAAAGCTTGACAGAAATGGTGTTGCTGCTCCTGCAGTGTAAGATTTCTGTCCTTACCAAGTTTGGATGATAGGTCTGTGATGGTCTTGTTATCACCAGATGGGTTTGTGGGTTGGCCAGTATTGGCCATCTTATTGCCCAAGTTAGGGGCTAGATTTGGATTGGCAGGGGCTTTTCCTTTGTCATAGGGGTGGTTGGAAGTTGGGGTTGAAGTGGATTCCCTAGCAATTTCTGATTGATGTTCCCAATAATGGGCATTGATGGACTGGGACAGGAGGCAGAGTTGGGGTAGGAAGTGAGGCTTTCCTACTCTGAAGATTTTGTCCTTGATCCTGTTAGGAAGTCTATTGTAGAACTGGTGATGGAGTGTGGCATTGTCCCAATAGATGCAGATGGTGAGTCGGTTAAACTCCAGCACATATTTCATGATGTACTAGTTGTCATGCATGCAGAGGTTCTCGAGGTCTGCTTCAGCCTCTTCTTCTGGGTTGTGAGGGCCAAAGTTGGTCTTGAGTTTGGAAATGAACTATTAAGTCTCGGTAATGCCAATAGTGCAGATGGGAGTTGGTCAAGTCCTACAGACTGGTTAGGATGGCTTGGCTTCAACATGCTCATGCATTGTGCCCTGCTCTTCTGTGCGTGCCACTAATTTGGACTGAAGAAAGACCCAGAAGAGTGCCAAGAGTGTCGGCCTGAGTAAGGGACTTTAGACTAAAGAAGGGGAAGACAAGAGGAGTTAAACCAAGTTAATATTCAGAGGGAGGAACTATCTACATACATCTGCTACTTATATAGGTTAAGAAGCAAGATGTGGAACAGGGTGGCATAAGGAATGGAGAACAATAAGGTATGAAGAATCATGTGGAGGTATTGTCCACAGTGATCAAGAATAGAATAAGAAGTGTAAGTGAGAATAGAATAATGAACTGTGGCTGAGAATAAAATAATGAGAGAGTAGATGAGAATAGAACAATAGAAAACAGCTGAAGATAAAACAATAGGGCCGTAACCAAATAATAAATGAATAATAAATATCCCAAGGGAAATAGGTAAGGGAAAGGATGGGGGATGAGAGAATAGTAAAGGATAGAGGGGATGGGGTGAGAGGAATGATCCAGATAATGTACCAAATGTACCAAGCTGAGACTGCGTACTAGTGAGGAATGACTTATCACTGGCATGTGGGTTTAATTGATAAGGCTTGGTTGGTCAGTATTGCTGAGTGAATTGGAGTTCAGTATTGTGGACTTGACATAAACTCATCATAATTATAGAGCCAGGGTGGCTTGTTGTGTGCAGGCAGTTCTGGTCAGGTATCAGAGTATATAGGTTACCTTGGCACTGTCAGAGTCAAAAATGTCAGGGCAATCATGGAAGTTCAGACTACACTGTATGAGGAACTCTTGTAATTTTCTTGAGTCAGATCCATCGAAGGTGTCTGGGTCCCAGACCTTGGTGCAGAGGGCTGACTTCTTGGGGCTGGCCAGATTGCTTGCCAGCATGGTGATGGCCTCTATGAGGTTGGATACATAGTTTGAATATATGGAGGAGGCCTTTCCTGGTTGCACTTGGAATGGTGGTGCTAGGGTAGGTAGTGTCACAGAGGGTGGTGCTGAGGTAGGTGGTACCACAGAGGGTAGTGCCGAGGTAGGTGGCACCACAGAGGATGGCATCTGGAGAGTCACCAGTGGGCTGTTCTGAGAAACAAGGCATGGGTTGGTTATGTTTGAGCACAGGCATAGGTCAGTACTTGATATTCCAGAATTAGATGATGGCTCCACAGGGGGTGCAGGAGTCCGAGGGGTCTATGCACTGGGTCCAGCAATAGGGGGATCCTGGGGTATAGATGCTTGGTGGAGGGAGGCCTGGGTGTTTGTCTGTAGGGCTTGTGCATATGTAGTGCATCTCATGATGATCAGAAGTGTGAGTATGAATTTACTGTTAAATCCACATGTCAGGCACTTAATAACAGATACTGAAGGATTCTGTATGTTTCCAAAGGGGTTCTGCAAGAGGCAGAAGGTTCCAAGGACAAAGGGGGTTGAAGGTTGATGGGTCAGATTGTCATAGGATAGAAGGGACAGAAGGCAGATGACAAAGTGTCAGGACTTAGGCTGGTGGTTGACTTGTGATGGAGACTTAGATGACTAGTCCTGTGAGTGTTTGAGGTCAGAGGGACTTGGCTTCAACTTATGTGTTGCACCCTCCTCGATTGTCTGTCCCTAATTTTGGAGAGTTGGAAACGTGCAAAAGACTAAGTTGGAATTAGGCCAGAAACTTAAGTCAGAAGCTAGATGTAAATTAAGTTGATATTCATACTGGTGAATAGTCCAGTTGACTGGAGGGTTATATACTGTCAAGCCTGCAACACCGAGTACCAGCTCACTCGGGAATACTGACCAACCGGCCCTTACCCACTTCATCTCGTACTACCGCATGGCCTCGGCTCGGTACACCCAGTACATCGTATGGACTACTCCTCTCGTCCATTCCTCTTCACTGTTCCTTCACCCCCTATCCACTCCTTAACCTGTTTCCCCCAAACAACATGACAGCCATTCATTGTCCTGGCCACTGCCATTGTTTTATCTTAGGCCATCCTCTATTGTTCTATTCTCACCCACCACTTCATTATCTTATTCTCAGCCATACTCTATTATTCTAATTCCGCTTACATTCCTTATTCCATTTCTGATCACTGTGGACAATGCCCCCATGTGGTTACTTCATACCTTATTGTCTCCATTCCTTATGCCACCCTGTTCCACATCTTGCTTCTTAACTATATAAGTAGCAGGATGTATGTAGATAGTTCCTCACTCAGAATATCAATTGGTTCGCACCCCTTTGCCCGTTTCCTATTTCTAAAGTCCTTCGCTTGAGCCAACACACTCAGCATCCTTATGAGGCTCCTCCTACTACCCAAATTAGTGGCACGCATAGAACAGCAGGGTACAACGCACGAGCACGTTGAAGCCTAGCCACTCCGGAACGGTTTGCAGGACTTAACTAATATCTCAGCGTTACCGAATCCTGACATATACATATAGTCTACCTTGTACTTTCTACTGTCCAGTCTAAAGGCAAGGGGAGGGAGAAACTACAAGGGGCAATAGAAAATGAAGAACAAGGAAGTAAGGTATATGGGAGCCTTCAAGGTGCCTGCTGGAGGGGCAGTATCACAATACTTTGGAATCATGGGATCTGTTAAGTATACATACCGAGCATCAGTTCACTCAGTCATACCAACTGAACATCAACATCTAATTCCATGCACAAGTGACCAAGCCTTTCCCAAGTCACTTAGTATGTCAGTCTTGGCTTAGTACATTTATCATCCTCATCTCCCACTCTATTTCCCATCCACATTTCCTTTATTCATTATCCATTATTCCCAACCCATTTATTCTTTTATTCCCCATCCCTTTTTACCTTGGGACATTTATATTGTTTTATTCTCGATCATAAACCTATTGTTTTATATTCGATCACATCCTATTGTCTTATTTTCAGCCATGCTCTTATTGCTCTTATTATCTTATACTTGGCCACATTTTATTGTTCTATTTTTATTTGTGTTCATTGTTCTATTCTTGAGCATTGTAGACAATGCTCCCACATGCTCTCCATACCTTATCCCCTTCTTCATACTTTACATCACCCTGTTCCACATTCACTTCTTAACCTATATAAGTAGCATATGGATGTAGATAGTTCATCATTCTGAATATCAACTTGGCATATGCCTCTTTCCTTCCTTCCTCCTGTCTGAAGTCCTTACTTAGGCTGACACTCTCAGCACTCTTCCAAGTTCCCTCTTCCTTCTGAAATTAGTGGCATACACTGAAAGTAAGGTGCAATGCATAAGTACGTTAAAGCTAAGCCACCTCGATTGATCTACTGGACTTGGCCAATACCCTGCCAGCATCATGAAGTTGGTACTTTTGCATTAGTACTTGGCCCATGCATTGTTGGCATTTTCAGTGCCTGACAGGATTGGAAGAAACTTGGGATTATAGAGTTGGAGAGTGGAGGATTATTGTTCAGTGTTTGCAGCCAGAAAGTCCTTGGAAATGATGGGAACGGTCACACCACTGAGTTAGATTTGATCAAGGGGCATAGACTATAATAGCATGACCACGACATCATCGACATTGATTATGAGGTGAGAACCTCACTAATAAACTGCCATGCATATACAGTGAGTGACTCACAAAACTGGTCCAATGTTTGGTACTTTTTACTTGCTCCAAATTTTATGAACCAAATAAAATCTATAAAATCTAAGAATATTCTCACAGATACCCCTGCATCTCAGCTTTTAATTGGTCTCCTCACATCTATGTAATAATCTTTATTGGTTGAGATATTGCAATTTCATGACAGTGACTTGTTAGACCAGTTTTGTTGCTCTTGTCTAGATGATCAAAAACTCATTATAATTAATATTTGGTGTATCCCCCCTGTGCTGTCAGCATAGCTCAAACCCTCCTAGGAATATTCTCAATCAATCCCTGATACACTGAAGGCTCTATCTTGTCCCAAACTTCCTGTATCCTCTCTCAAAGCTCTACCATCCCTCCTGGTAGCTGATTGTAACTTCCTCTTTAGATGACTCCACAGATGCTCAATTGGATTAAGATCTAGAGACTGTGCTGGCTATGAAAGAACCTCAAAATGGTTGTTTGAAAACCATTCCTTGTGTCAAGTCCATGTACCGAGGTCCCGATTATTCGCCAGTGCCGACCGAACAACCATCCTACGCCCATGTGCAAGTGTCCATGCAGCATGCATAACACTTGGTACACCGGTCTCAGCTCAGTGCATCTGTCACCCACATTCCTCAGTCCGTCCCACCTCGGGACTTCCTGCCCTTGTACTATCCTCGGTTACCGACCTTGTCTTATAGTCTGGCACCTCCTATTGTCCTATCTTCGGGCACATTCTATTATCCTGTCTTTCATTGTTCTATCCCCACTTTGCATTTCTTGTTCTAATTTTGTTCGTTGTGGACAATGACCACATGCTTTGCATACCTTGTTGTCCCACATTCCTTATTCCACATGTCGCTTCTTAACCTATATAAGTAGGACATGCATGTACATACTTCTTCATTCTGGGTATCGACTAGGCTTAGGCCCTTCTACCTTCTTCTCTTCTGTTAAGTCCTCGACTCGGGCCGGCATCTTCAGCATCCTCCTGAGTATCTGTCTGTTGCAAATACAGTGGCACGCACGGCAAGTAGGGTGCAACGCACGAGTACGTTGAAGCCAACGCCACTACTCTTGGCCTGCAGGACTTGGCCATAGTCCACCCGACCTTTCAACAACACCCCTTGGCAGTACCGAAGTCCATCAGTATCCGACTCCTGACACCTTGGCCTTTTTGCAGGTATGCTTTAGATTCATGTCAGGCATCGGAAATGCCGACTATACTGTCTGGAATTAGTC
Source organism: Gomphus sp. MG54 (assembly GCA_003314385.1). NCBI lineage: Eukaryota > Fungi > Basidiomycota > Agaricomycetes > Gomphales > Gomphaceae > Gomphus > Gomphus sp. MG54. Next base: position 10,591 of record QLPG01052217.1, on the reverse strand, counting down.
AAGTCCTATAGACTGATCAGGGTGGCTTGGGTTCAATGTACTCATGTGTTGCACCCTAGCTTCCATGCATGCCACTGATTTCTGACAGAAGGGGTACCTGTAAAAGTGCTGAGGGTGCTGGCCTGAGGGAGGGCTTCAGATGGGAGTGTTGTGATGAATGGTGAAAAGAATGGGGAGAGGGAAGCAAAGGATAAGGGAATAAGGACAGAAATGCACCTTTGAGTGTATATTTGCTTGTATAACAGAGAGATGTAGTGTAAAACAAGATAAAGAACAAGTATTAGTTAGCCTGCAGTGGAAGATAGCATAGCAACCGGACTTACTAGTAGTTACCATGTGAGAGACACGAATGGCGGCAACGTAGCTGCTAAGCGCCCAGATGATCGGGAGATGTAGGGGCCAGAAGAGCCAAAACTGTACGGAATACAGAAGGAGACAAAAGGGAACAGACAGGAGGAGATACAAAGGATATAGGGGAAGAGACTCACCTGCAAAGGAACAGGAATTGAAGAAACCAGGGCACATATATGCAGTCACTGAGGACAGATGACTGAGAAACAGGAGAATGACACATGGGAAACAACTCAGAGAGGGATTATTCATCACAGACAAGAAGGGAACAAAGGGAAAAGGAATTCTATTTAATTGGCACCACTGACAGGTGTCATTCTCCAAGAAGATTTCATTGGGGTGACCTACAATAAGCTGACCCTAAATATACTCTACAGAATCTGTTAATTACAGATCATATTATAGTCAGGTGTTTTACTTGTATAAAGCCATAGTAACTACAATGAATATTACCAGTCTCCCATACTGAAAACCCCCTCACACTTATATTTGATATCTACTCGATGCACTCATATAATGTCAAGCCACATTGGGTCTAAACCTCTCTTATTGTCATTCAAGGCTGCAGACCCAGCAGGGATAATTAAATAGGTGTCGTACACTGCACTCACACTGTTATTGAATCAGTTCACTATTGTGGATTGTCCACTATGACCTACACAGCCCTCACTCATATTGCCTGCCAGCTCCTTAGACCAGCACTTACCTAGGATTAACCCACTGCGCATCATCTTTGTAGGAGCATATATTCATGTAGAATATTAACCACAAACTCTGTAGCTATTAATCTTTGTACCATAGTAGCTAGTCTAATTACTAGTCCATACTCCCCAGAGGCCTATGCCAAGTTGATATCCAGAATGAGGAAATATCTACATGTATGCACTACTTATATAGGTTAAGAAGTGAAATGTGGAATAATAAATGGAGAACAATAAGGTATGCAGATCATGTGAGGGTATTGTCCACATTGAGTAAGAATAGAATGAAGGGATGTAAATGAGAATAGAACAATAAAAATAGGATAATAGAAATGTAGCCAAGAATAGGATAATAGAAGGTGACCAGCTATAAAACAATAGAGTTATGGCTGAGTATAACACAATGATTAAATGTCCTGAGGGAAGGCAGGCTGAAGAATAATGTTATAGCCCATGCCCCCAATAAACCCACATTAATCCCCACAACCACCCACACCATTTCTGGGACCTTTCCAACTGATAAAGCCCGAAACAATTGCTTTCCGCGAATCTGTTGTATTAACCCAAAGTTCTGCAATCCTGAACCTCTGCGATTCTGAGACCTAGGTTCTACTCTTTTGATAAACAATGCACAGGATCTGTCAAGTCCACGTACCGAGGTCCTGTTTATTCACCAGTGCTGACCGAACAACCATCCTATGTCCATGTACAAGTGCCCACACAGGATGCATAACGCTTGGTACACCTGTCTCGGCTCAGTACATCCGCCATCCACATTTCTCGGTCCATTTCACCTCGGGACTTCCTGTCCTTGTACTATCCTCGGTTACCAGCCTTGTCTTATAGCCCGAGTCGAGGACTTAACAGAAGAGAAGAAGGTAGAAGGGCCTAAGCCTAGTCAATACCCAGAATGAGGAAGTATGTACATGCATGTCCTACTTATATAGGTTAAGAAGCGACATGTGGAATATAAGGAATGTGGGACAACAAGGTATGCAGAGCATGTGGCTGTTGTCCACAACGAACAAAATTAGAACAAGAAATGCAAAGCGGGGATAGAACAATAAAAGACAGGATAATAGGATTGTGATTCAAGATGGGACAATAGGGAGTGGCTGAGTATAAAACAATGACTGTAACTGAGGATAACACAAGGGGTAGGAAATACCGAGGTGGGGTGGATCGAGAAACGGACGGATAGTATGACGGATGTGCTGAACCGAGAACATGGTATCAAGTGATGTGCATGCAGCGTGGACACTTGTACGTGGATGTAGGATGGTTGTTCGGTCGGTACTGGCGAATCTCTGGGACCTCGGTACATGGACTTGACAGTATCCCCCCTCTAGCGGCTGAACCCATGAAGCCAGAGATTAACTTTAAAGTTTCGGGACACCTAAATGTAACGGCGTGGGGTGGCTGGGAGTTCTTTCTGGTCTTCCAACCATCCATCGCCTCGTCCTCCCGCATAACTGCCCCCAAACACAAAACTGAAATATGAATGCCGAAGCTGAGAGTGTTGACCAGGCGGCTGATGGTGGACCAGACACAGTTGGGCATAGCCCTATTCCTACACATGGTGGAGAATTGACCATAGGGAGACTGGTAGCGGCGAGTTGGGAGGGTAGTGATGTAGAGGACGGTTCAGAGGCCACGCATTCAGAGAGCGGGTCAGCCAGGTGGGAAGAATGGTTCAGGACCTTGGGAGGTCCGTCGGTTAACAGATGGAAACGGGGTAGGAGCATGGAGGTGGGGCCCAATACGGGGCCGAGTGTTCAAGGGTGGGGAGGAATTACCCGGGTGACTGATCATATTTTTTCTTTTATTTCCTGCTGATTGATGTTTTTCTTGTAGCATAAAAACAGATTGGCCTGGGACGAAATCGACCAAGCAGTTCTGGTCCCTGTGGAGGGTGTGGATGGGGCGGTAGAGCCCCCGAGTAAAAGACCCAGATAAGCCTGTACCCAAAAACCTAGTGGGAAGGCTATTGAGCCTGAATTACTGCTGGCTGGGGGGTCGGGATGGAATCGGACGCGAAAGACGGGAAGGACGGAGAGGCTTGATCGGATGGAGGAGAGGCTGCATCGATTAGAGGATGCGGTGCGGCTGCTCCTTGAGAGGGAGCCCAACTTGTCAAGACATCCCAGATTGGAGGAGGTGAGGGAAGAATTTTGGGAGGAGGAGAGGAAGGAGCGGGAGAGGAAGGAGGAGCGGGAGCAGAGGAGGAAGGAGGAGCAAGAGAGGATAGTGGAGGAAGATGTAGAAATAGGCTAGAGGGAAAAAAATGAAATTTTGTTTATATCTTGTTATCATATTTTTTTTTCTTTTTGAAGGTGCCGATGTATTCGGTAGTTCTGGTTGTTTAATGATGAAACAAGGGGGTAACGGGAAGTGCTGTGAGGGATGTGGTGTGATGGATGGTGGGGACTGGATGGAGTGACGGAATGGAAAGGATTAGGATTCGAGACTGAGGGGGTATTTCGGGAGTGTTTGGAGAGGGATTGTGGGCGTGATGGGTGATGGAATGGAACGGAGGGAGTAGAGAACGGGACAGAGGGTGATGGACGGAACGGAGGGGGAAGAATGGAGGTGGTTTTTGGGAGAGGGACGTCTTCGGGAGGGGAGTTTGCACAGTTTGAAAAGTTTCTAGTTGGTCGCCACCCCCCCCTTTTAGGTAGACGTCCCACCGTCTACCAAAGGTGTCGGCCTCTAGCCGAGAAGGACAGAAAAGGGTCAAAAATGCATATGACACGCATATATGGGGTGAAAGACCCGGAACAGATGGGGACAGATGGGTGAGACCTTAACCGAACGTGCCGAATGACAATGCTGGCCAAGAGGTCCCTGCCGAAAAACTTGCCAGCCGTTCTGGTATACAAGCATGCACAAGGCAGTTGCATTGACTAGGGCCATTGGCGAAGCTTCCAGCGATGGAACAGGATCCTGGGTGAGGCTTTTGGAACAGTGGAAAATGCCGCCTGGACCGAGGCCATCGGGATGCACCTAAAAACGTTAGTAGCTTGACGGATTATAATACTCCTCAATACCCTGTTAATCAATGGATTATGGTGGGTGAGCGAGTTGTGCCTGAATATTGCTGACCAACGGATCTAGTACACGACGGATGGATGGGTGGACTGATTGTCCGGATGGAAAATCTAGTAAGTGTATCTGTGCTTTGTTAGCAAGAAATACTAGATCGGAAAAAGGTCGTAATCATAAATGAATTTTCAAATGGTCTGTAAGCTGATGCTGATTGATCAGGCATGCCGGACAGATTGCCGAGGGTGGGGCGTTGCCTTCCAGTCGGCCAAAAAAAAACCTGAAGTTCTTCTGAACTGGGTGGTCTGCCAATCTATACTGGTATTGGGTTGGAATTGTAGTGGTGTAGATCTGTCTTGTTGGACAACCTCCTAGGAGTAAGATGATCTGGTGAAGCTATGAACAGTTCCTGATTCAAAACAGTTAGAAGGGCCACTGGGAGACCCGGTTCCAAACAAGAAGATAGAAAGGTCATTAAAAGGGTGTCTTGAAAGACCATATTCGTAAACCGTGAGTGCACGGAAAGTAGTGTGATTCTGGGTATACTGTCAGGAGTCGGATACTGACGGACTTCGGTACTGCCGAGGGGTGTTGTTGAAAGGTTGGGTGGACTATGGCCAAGTCCTGCAGGTCAAGAGTAGTGGCGTTGGCTTCAATGTACTTGTGCGTTGCACCCTACTTGCCATGCGTGCCACTGTATTTGCAACAGACAGATACTCAGGGGGATGCTGAAGATGCCAGCCCGAGTCGAGGACTTAACAGGAGAGAAGAAGGTAGAAGGGCCTAAGCCTAGTCAATACCCAGAATGAGGAAGTATGTACATGCATGTCCTACTTATATAGGTTAAGAAGCGACATGTGAAATATAAGGAATGTGGGACAACAAGGTATGCAGAGCATGTGGCCGTTGTCCACAATGAACAAAATTAGAACAAGAAATGCAAAGCAGGGATAGAACAATAAAAGACAGGATAATAGGATTGTGATTCGAGATGGGACAATAGGGAGTGGCTGAGTATAAAACAATGACTGTAACCGAGGATAACACAAGGGGTAGGAAATACCGAGGTGGGGCAGATCGAGAAACAGACGGATAGTATGACGGATGTGCTGAACCGAGAACATGGTATCAAGTGACGTGCATGCGGCGTGGACACTTGTACGTGGATGTAGGATGGTTGTTCGGTCGGTACTGGCGAATCTCCAGGACCTCGGTACCTGGACTTGACAATTTGCCTGTATGTCCATTGTTTGCCTACATGTCTGTCATTCACCTGCATGTCTGTCAAGTACATGTACTGAATATCAGGTAACTCAGCAGTTCTGACCCAACGATCAGTCTAATTCCACATGCAAGTGACCCAGCTACATACAAGTCACTTGGTACATCGGTCTTGGCTTGGCACATTCATCATCCACATTGTCCATTTTTATCTATCATCCACTCTCCCCTCATTCATTACCTATTAATCCCACCCTGTTTATGTTGGGTGCAAACTAGCATCTCACCCCTGAGAGACCAACCTCAATATATTGTAATATTATATCGATTCCGGTATCATTCAGTGCGCTTTTGAACTCCTAATTTTTCTCAATTTTATTTGTATTTTTACCCTCATTATTGAGGGAGTTATTCGTATTCTACTATGTACGCTACTTACGGGCGCTTGTCCACGCATGACGCGACTAGTGTGGCCAGCTCCCTAGATTTGGAACTGGCAGCCTGGCTCAAACCTTCGATAGGGTCAAGGGCTGGCTGCAAGGTATATGCGGGTGAGACATGACCCGTGCAAGCCTCCCTCCTCAGTTATTGACTATACTGAGGAGGT
>QLPG01052212.1:0-11673 GCA_003314385.1 Gomphus sp. MG54 | reverse complement strand
ATTCCATCATCTGATAGTCAGAAGTCATGCAGATGGTCAGAGAGTTCAGACTTGAAAGAACAGACATGGTGAGTCTTAGCTCTGTTATTGCACTGTTGGGTTCAGCACAGCTAGGGAATGGAATGGGTTGGGCCAACCCACACAGGTCACTGGGTCAGGTGTCCTTGGGTGTGGGTGTGGGTCAAGCTGAGAGCCCAACCTGTGGTGTCACACTGACAGTATATAGAGATTATGGCAACTTGTACAATAGTTTAGAGAAGTTGTCGGACAATCTAATTATTTTATCCCCTCAGTGTGGTCAATCACTGAGATTTATTTGAGAATTATACCTAATTATTTTATCTTACAAGAAAAAGAAAGGAAATCAGCCGTGAGGCTCTGTAGATAATACTATACAACTCACCCCCTCAGTGTGGTCAATCACTGAGGAGGGAAGCACACGCAGGTGATGTTTCACCCGCATATATGCTACAACCGGCTCTTGACCCTATCGAAGGTTTGAGCCAAGTTGCTGGTCCCTTCCCAAGGAGCCGGCCATGCGCGTCGTGCAGTACGTGTGTAGGCGCACGTGAGTATCAACGAAAATAAAGAATAAGTCCCTCAATATTGAGGGTAAAAATACAAGATAATTATCAAAAAAAATCAGAATACAAAGGCGCACTGAATCACATAGAAATCGATGTAAAATTACAATATATTGAGATTGGTCTCTCAGGGGTGAGATGCAAGTTTGCACCCTACACGCCCCCTCAAGCTCAATATATGCTGAGCATTTCGGAGAGAATCTTCACTCTAGGTCCTGGTAGACCCTTTGTGAGGATGTCTGTGATCATTTGGTCGGTTGGGATGTATTCAATACTGATCTTCTTCTCCTCAATGGTGTCTCGGATGAAATATAGTCGAATATCAAAGTGTTTTGTTCTTGCATGTTGTTGATTACCATAGGCTATAGTGATAGCAGATTGGTTATCAGAATACAATTTAATTGGTTGGAAAACTTCGTTAATGAAGTGTTTCAGCCAAATGGCTTCTTTCGTTGCATGTGTCAAGGCAATAAATTCCGCCTCGGTCGATGAGAGTGCAACGATCGTTTGTTTCTGGCAGCTCCATGAGATACTGCCAGAATCGATCTGGAAAAAGTATGCCGAAATAGAATGGCGATGATCTTGTGAGGCCCAGTCAGCACCAGCATATCCTATGATGCCGTCTCGATTTCCTCCTAAAGTGAGTTTCTTTTTCTTCGTTCCCTTCAGGTACTTGAAGACTCTCTTTACGGCATTCCAATGTACTACACCTGGATTTTCAAGGAATTGAGATAGTAGTGAAACTGAAAATGATATATCTGGTCGTGTAGCCACGGCTGCCCACATGAGTGATCCTATCGCTTCCCGGTATGGGATCTTTTCCATTACTTTCTTATCTTCAGCAGTGGTAGGACATTGGTCTCTGGATAGTCTCGTGGTCGGATCAAGTGGTGTCGCATGTGTCTTGGCATCTTGTAAGTTGAACCGGTTCAAAATCTTGTCAATATATGCTTCTTGTGGGAAGCTTATCGTGCCGGCTGTGCGATCACATTCGATCTTCAGATTGAGTAGCCAGTGTAATTCGCCCAAATCTTTCATTTTGAAGATACGCTCGAGATCTCTTTTGATACCATAGATAATATATTTGTTTGTCGCCGTTATGGTGAGATCGTCAACTGCGGCTCCAATAATGGCTTGACCTTCAGTTTTGTGTCTGTAGAATACAGCTGCATCGGATGCTGATTTTTTAAATCCTATTGAAAATAAGGCATTGGACAGACACTTGTACCATTCTCTACCAGACTGTTTAAGTCCATATATGCACTTCTTAAGTAGAAGCACACAGTCGCGATGTTCATCGAAATATCCAGGAGGTTTACGCATATATATAGGTTCATAGAGTGGAGCATTGAGGTATGCTACATTGACATCCATCTGGTGTATTGCCCAATTGTTCCTGGCCGTGATAGCGCATATAGTTCGTAGTGATGTCATGTGAACGACCGGTGCATAAGTTTCATCATAATCGACTCCAAATGTCTGCGTAAAACCTTGCGCGACAAGTCGAGACTTTGCACGTACGATAGCCCCTTTTTGGTCTCTTTTAAGAACATGTTTTCATCTGCTCCTGACAATGTTCACACCTGTAGGAGGTGCTACTATCTCCCAGGTTTGTTTGTCGATTTGGGACTTAATTTCTACATCCATGGCTTTCTTCCATGTTGGATTATTCAGGGCATCTGTGTTAGTCGTAGGTAATTCAAGCTTATTACTGAAATGACTATGATTGGTTGGCTCGTCACTAGTTTGTTGGGCGCTTATCGCTAGGTAGTCGAAGTTGACTTCGTTGCTGCCCACTTGAGTTAATATATTTAAATTTGGTTGAGAGGTGTCAATGATGTGACTCTCGATATCCTCATAGGCTAGCGTCGTAAGGTCTTCATCTCCCGCATCTCTAGCTTGGGACTTTGTTCCGGTCCCAGCCCTTGTTCACGCTTGAAGTTGGCGAATTCTTTCACTTCTTCTCAAGGCAGTGTCAAGTCCACATACCGAGACCCATCCGCCGGCAGTGCCGACTGAGCAATTACTCTATATCCACGACCAAGTGTCCGCGCTGCATGCATAACACTTGGTGCGCTGGTCCCGGCTCGGCACATTCGCCATCCGTACTCCTCGGCTCGTTTTCACCTCGGGACTCCCTGTCCTTGTATTATCCTCGGACGCGACCCATTGTTTTATATCCGGCCACTCCTTATTGTCCCCTTTCAAGTCACGATCCTATTATACTGCCTTTTATTGTTCTATCCCCGCTTTGCATTCTTTGTTCTAATTTTGTTCGTTGTGGACAACAACCACATTGCTCTGCATACCTTGTCATCCCACATTCCTTATTCCACATGTCGCTTCTTAACCTATATAAGTAGGACATGCATGTACTTATTTCCTCATTCTGGGTATCAACTAGGCTTAGGCCCTTCTACCTTCTTCCTCTCTGTTAAGTCCTCGACTCAGGCCGGCATCTTCAGCATCCCCCTGAGTATCTGTCTGTTGCAAATACAGTGGCACGCACGGCAAGTAGGGCGCAACGCACGAGTACGTTGAAGCCAACGCCACTACTCTTGGCCTACAGGACTTGGCCATAGTCCGCCCGACCTTTTCGACAACACCCTTCCGCAGTACCGAAGTCCATCAGAATCCGGCTCCTGACAGGCAGGGGCTTCAGTAGGACCACTCACACCTGTTTGACTTGGTTGTAAGTTTTCCAAGTCTCTCATTGGTGTGCTTGGATCTATTTCTTGTATGCGGCCACTTTCGATCTAGTCACGTGAACGGTCTAAGTCACGTGGGGCTGCAATAGGTGGTGCCGGAACAGGTTTCTGGAACGGGATCTGGGCAGGTTTGGACGTGGCTCGAGTTTGATCATCGAGAGATATTATGGGAGTCTGTATAGATGTTGCTCCCGAGTCGAATATAATATTACGTTCGACTGATACTCTTCGACTCTCTGGCCAATAGATGCAATGGCCGTCGCTTTGTGAGGAATGACCTATCCACTTTGCTTTGGTTGCTCTAGACAGTAGTTTATCATCTTGCTTGATTTTGACATAAACATCTTCTCCCCATTTGTGTATATTTTTCAAGTTCAGCTTCTTGTGGTTGACCATCTCGTAGGGGGTCTTGTCCGGTAGAGCCCTTGTATGCATGCGATTTTTCATATAATTAGCATGCTGAATGGCATACCCCCATAAAAACTTTGGGAGGTTCGAATCCAGGAGCATGGCACATGTTCTTTCAACAAGAGTACAATTTAAGCGTTCCGCCACTCCATTTTGTTCTGGAGTGTCGTGTATGGTGTATCGATGCTTTGTGCCTTGTTTCTCCAGATAATTGTTGAATTCGGCACTTGTATATTCGCCCCCTCGATCTGAGAAGAGGGTTTTTATTCGCACGTCTCTGTGTCTAAGCATCATTGCCTCGTATAATTTGTACTTGGCAAAAACTTGATCTTTGGACTTCTTCAAATAAAGGACAGACTCCCTGGAGTGGTCATCGGTAAACGAGACATAATATAGTTTCTTATCAATCGTGATGTGTCTCGCTGGTCCCCACACGTCAGAATATATCTTGTCGCCAATCTTTTTGGACCATTCGCTAGGTTCATGAGGGAGAGGTTTGCGTGCAATTTTTGCTTTGATATATGCATCGCAAGCGATTTCCCATCTACATGTGTGAGCTCAAGGCCTATAACCATGCCACGATCTACAAGATGTTTCAGGGCTTTGGTAGATATATGCCCTAATTTCTGTCAGTAGGAATAAACTCAGGAGAGTTTTACTGTTCAACACTACCCAAAGAAGTCGTGAAAGATATCTTTGGTCCAAGTCTGAGTAAGTACAAAGACAAGAGTTTTTAGATAAAGACTCTACTAACCTTTGGTCCAAGTCTGAGTAAGTACAAAGACAAGAGACCAAAGGTGCGCTTTTATGATTACATAAGCGAGCGCCTAATCATCGGGCGAGAGAATGAAAGACAAAATAATAGAAAAGATAAAAAGAGAAAAAAAGGTAGAGTTAAGAAAAGAAAAATAGTGGTGACACTTAGCATGTCCAACAATTTCTTGTGTATGTCTATGGCAGTCAGGCATTGCTCAGTGGTATTGGTTTTCAATTGGTTGTCCAATCGATATAGGCCGTGCAATTTAGGTGCTTGTAGCAATATATGACCCGATGAACTTTTTATAGTGCATTTTTGATATGCAAATTTTGTTCGGTTCCCTGCATCATCGCATCGGCCAATCGAAATGAGGGTGAAGGCAATTTTCGGAGCATATAGTGTCTCCTTCAGTGTCAGGGTAACAGACTTTCCTTTGACTCGAGTGATTATCTTGAGTTCTCCGCTGCCATATGCCTCAAAGCTGCCTTGATCGGCTGCTCGAATCGTGCGCGGTGTAGGAAAGCTGTGATAGTTCACCAGCATATGCTTGTGGGGTGTCATGTGTGAACTTGCCCCTGTATCTAATATGATGGTGTCTCCGGTTCCGTCTCTGATAAAGGCAGCACAATCATGATTGATGAACGCTACTGGTCCGCCATCGTCTTCTTCAGGCAATTGTTCTTCATCAGCTACGTTAGCTTTGCCTTTCCCTTTAAATCTTTTCTTTTTAAATTTCGATCTCTTCTTTTGTCTCGGTCCTTGCCCCTCTCTGCCACCACCTTTAGCCCAGCACATTTCAATTGTGTGGCCTTGCTTTTTGCAGTTGGTGCATACATGCACCTTCTTGTCTGGTGTTCCTACGAACCCTTGATCTTCTTGAGTAATAGATAATGTCCTGCACCTATCATATTGAGATTTAAGAATCCAGATGATATTATCCGGGTCCAACGGCTTGCCGACTTCTTCAAGAGAGGTTGTAAGGGCATTCATAATGGATTCATAGGATGGTGGCAGTGATGATAGAATTATATCGAGGAATTCTTCCGCAGAGACTTTAGCCTTCATGTCATTGAGCCTTGCATAGAGATCTTGAGCCCTGTCGAGGTACTCCCTGAGATCATCATCCTCAGAACATTTCATATTCCGGAGTTGTCTCTGGATGCTGGTGACAACCATCTTTGGTTTCTTCGTCATTTCAGTTACCAGAGTGTCCCAGATCTCTTTTGCATTTTTCTTCTTCTCTAGCATTAAAGCCAGTGACTCTGACACGGATGCCAATATTTGAGTCTTGACAAGCCCTTCTCTGGCCAGCCACTTTTCGAGTCTCTCCTCTATCTTCTCTACCTTGGCTTCCTCATCATCCGTGAGGATATGTGCTTTGGGAAAAGTGGGAGGATCAGGTGGCTGGTCGGCTTTGCCTTCAATGTGTTTAAGTAGATTTTTGGACTCAAAGTAACTCATGAGTTGGGCTCGCCACAGAGACCAATTAGATCCATCTGTAGTCAGCCTTCCCATGGTCAATGAAATTTTCTCTGTTGCGTCCCTGGGGCCCATAACCGTATAGAGATTATGGCAACTTGTACAATAGTTTAGAGAAGTTGTCGGACAATCTAATTATTTTATCCCCTCAGTGTGGTCAATCACTGAGATTTATTCGAGAATTATACCTAATTATTTTATCTTACAAGAAAAAGAAAGGAAATCAGCCGTGAGGCTCTGTAGATAATACTATACAACTCACCCCCTCAGTGTGGTCAATCACTGAGGAGGGAAGCACACGCAGGTGATGTTTCACCCGCATATATGCTACAACCGGCTCTTGACCCTATCAAAGGTTTGAGCCAAGTTGCTGGTCCCTTCCCAAGGAGCCGGCCATGCACGTCGTGCAGTGCGTGTGTAGGCGCGCGTGAGTATCAACGAAAATAAAGAATAAGTCCCTCAATATTGAGGGTAAAAATACAAGATAATTATCAAAAAAATCAGAATACAAAAGCGCACTGAATCGCATAGAAATCGATGTAAAATTACAATATATTGAGATTGGTCTCTCAGGGGTGAGATGCAAGTTTGCACCCTACACAGTAAAGCGATCGATCTCAACCATGTTCCAAATCAGACTCTGACAGTGCTCATCCCATATCACCTTCACTGTCGCCACATCATACAGCCAACCATTCTATTCAGCACTCCAATCTTCAGACTCCCAATTTGTCATTATGTCTCCTTCAGAGCTCATTCCCATGCAATGCTACAACACCCAGGACACACATATCCAGGCAGAACTATTAACATATCATTATCTTTGCATACCCCCACCAGCACATTTCTCACTCAGAAGATGATCCCATCCAATCTACACACAGTCATATGTGATAGGAGATGCAGTCTATTTCCCAGAAAGCTGAGAATCATATATATTTCTTGGTATGATGTCTACACCAGCATATCGTAATAGGAGTAGAGTGGAATACAAGGCAGAGTTCAGGGAACCATCCCATCCTGATTACCCTGCCTACTCCATTCGACTCTCTCTTAAATACAAAATGAGAGTACACAACCATATACCCATTAGTCCTCCTACTCCCAGACCCCTATCCTTGGATTGGATACTGGAGAAAATGTGGAAGATATGTTGCCTGTGACCTGGAAATACTCTGAGATGACTCAGTCCCCTGACTCATCCTAAGGCCTGTAAGGGCAACCCTCTTACAACCCCAAGGTATATCTCGGAGGCAAGCTAAGCAGGGGGAATCCAAAGTTCAATTATAGCTACTACCTAAGTACATGTAGGGCTCTCACCTAAGCAGGGGAAATCCGAAGAGGAAAGTCTAAGGATCTCCGCTGCTAGTGAACCTCTTTTATACCCTTTATGTAAGTGGTCTGTGCACTAGCTTATAAATCAACACAGGCACCTATTCCTGGTTCCAGCCATCATGCTAAGATCATTCCTATCTCCTGCTCGGTGGTCCCTCGGACCTGGGTCTCCTGGCCTCGGAGTTGGGAGGAGTCCAAGATAGGACCTTGGAGTTGAGAGGAGTCCAAGATAGGACCTCGGAGTTGGGAGGAGTCCGAGATAGGACCTCGGAGTTGGGAAGAGTCTGAGATAGGACCTTGGAGTTGTCATCAGGACTTGGAAGGGATCATCCTCTGACATTGGTGGTCTTTTGGACTTTGGTCTCTCATCCTCGGAGTTTAGGGAGAGTCCGAGATAGGACCTCGGACTTGTCGTCAGGACTTGGAGAGGATCATCCCCTAACAAGGCCCCTCAGGAGTAGTAGACAAGGTTGTTAGACGTTTATTGGTGGACTTCTTTATTGTTTCTTTTATATGTTTCCCCTTTTCTTGGCTTGACTCAGACCTGTTTCCCATTCTGTGAGTCTTTTCTCATTGTTACTCATCATCCTTACCTTTTTGGACAGTCTCCTCCTATCATAGCCCCTAGCCCCTATTTACACAGCCTCAATGCTGTACTATTTGTCCAGAGTTTCTCCATAGTTTCCTCTTTTGTATACTTTGTTCTTGTGCTTTGTGTCCCAAGTCAAGTCTCCAAGTCCAAGTCAAGACTAGTCTAGAAACATGTCAAGCTTAGAGCAACTCTACAATGCATGCATGTACGACATGAATGTGTTGCATGTGCACACATATGACTCAAACATGTTGTACATGCCATACATGCATGCACCACATGTACCATATGCATATGCATATGACTTTCACATGTTGCATGCGTGCAGGTGCAGTGTGCACCTGACACCCATTGACTCATGGGGAAATTTCCCATGGGTTGGCTGTGGGTCATCCACATTTGATCCATGTGTTAAGTCCGCGTGTCAGGCGCTTAGCTAGTACTTCCGAAGGGGTTATCCGGGCTAGTGCAAAGGTCCGTAACGGGGCCAAAGACCGAGACGGAAGTCGGACAGACTACGGATGGGGGCGGAGGCGCCGGAAGCTTAGGGTAGGTCGCGGAATAGGTCAATCCGGTCACTGAGGTGTTCGAGGTCGAAGGGACTTGGCTTCAACTTATGTGTTGCGCCCTCCTCGATCATCTGTCCCTAATTTTGGAAGGGAGGCGGGAGTTTACCGGAAATGAATCGGAAACTAGTGGGAGACTAAATCGATATTCGTACTAGCGAACAGTCTAGTCGACTGGAAGACTATATACATGCGAGTGTCCTTGTATTATCTTTGACGATCATAAAACAAGGAGGAAAGGGAGTATAAGGGGTCAATATAAAGGAGAACAAGGAAGTAAGGTACGCGATGGTCCTGCACGTCAGTTATCAAAGTATCGGAACCTTGACTTCGGGGTTTTTGGAGGTTCGGAAACGCGGAACCTCGGAATATGTGTCGGACATCCGGAAATCAGTTTATTCGGTCTTTGAGCAATTGGAAAAGTCCCGGAAAAGGTGTGGGTGGTTGTGGGGGTTGGTATGGGTTTAGTGAGAGTACGGGCCATAACACCATGGGTGACCTGTGCCGTTCCCTAATCACAGCCCTCAGACCATATAACTTTCTTCCAATCCTCAATGGTCCATTTCTGAGAATGGACAAAATCCAATGTTCTCTACCAGTGTCTGACATTGAGTAAAGGCTTTTTACTGTAACCTTGACTACTGCCTCAAGATAGTTCCTTTTCAGTATATTCCTGACAGTGTGTGAATAGACAGGATTCTGAATGATAGTATTGATATCCTTGCATGATTTATTGAGATACACTGAAGTTCTCTTTCATGTTTCCATTTGATTTTACTAGGATTTGACCAGATATGATTTGTTTTAGGTATTACATCTTCGATATTTTGATCTGAGTTTGAATTTAGCTTACATAATAACACAATTTTCACTTTTGCACTCTAACAGGTTATAGGCCCTGTGCTTTATCTATAGACATCTACATAACACCACTGTCAAGTACACGTACCGAGTCCCAGTAGTTTGGCAGTGCCGACCAAGTAACCAGCCTGTGTCCATGAAAAAATGACCAAAACCATATGCAGGTCACTTAATACACCAGTCTCAGCTTGGCACATCTACCATCCACATCCCTCGTTCCCATCCCCATTCCTTATCCACCTTATCCTATTCACCAACCAATAATCCTCCCCCATTCCACTCCTTATTCCTCAACCCATCTCACCTCGGGACACCCTGTCCTTGTTTTATCCATGGCTACAACACTGTTGTTTTATGGTCTGGCACTCCCTATTGTTCTGTCCTCAGCTACATTCCTATTATTCTATTTTAATTGTCATATCCCTGTCTACATTCCTTCATTTTAATTATACTCGTTGTGGACAATACCCCCACATACTCTGTTAGAAACTGACAAATATCACACCATCATTCTCCCATATTCCTATTTACCACATTCCTATTCAACACTCTTACACACACATGAGTCAATGAGTTTACACAACACACGCGAGTCAACAAATCTATAACTGCACAAGTCAACGAGCTCAGAAGAAGATCCCATCCAATCTACACTCAGTCATATGCGATAGGAGATGCAGTCTATTTCCCAGAAAGCCAAGAACCATACATATTTCTTGGAATGATATCTAGACCAGCATATCATGATAGGAGTAGAGTGGAATATTAGACAGAGTTTAGGGCACCATTCCATCCTGATTACCCCGCCCACTCCATTCTAAACATAAAATGAGAGTGTATGACTGTATACCCATTAGTCCTCCTACTCCCAGACCCCTATCCTTGGATTGGATACTAGAGAAATTGCGGAAGATATGTTGCCTGTGACCTGGAAATACTCCAAGATGATTCAATCCTCTGACACCCTCAGGAGTAGTGAATAAGGTTGTTAGACATTCATTGGTGGACTTCTTTATTGTTTCTTTTATATGTTTCTCCTTTTCTTGGCTTGACTCAGACCTGTTTCCTATTCTGTTAGTCTTTTCTCGTTGTTACTAATTGTCCTTACCTTTTTGGTTAGTCTCCCCCTACCATAGCCCCTAGCCCCTATTCATGCAGCCTTGATGGTGTAACATTTCTCCACAGTTTCTCTATAGTTTTCTCTTTTATATACTTTGTTCTTGTGCTTTGTCATTCAACTGACATAGCCAACCTCTCGTATCATTTTACATCATTGCTTGGTTTTTGTATATAGAGCCCTCTGCTCACCTCTGTGATAACAAGTTCACAAGTTAGAGCCCCAAGTCAAGTCTCCAAGTCCAAGTCAAGACTAGTCTAGAAACATCTAGACTATTGTACTCAAGTCCTAAGCCAAAGTCCAAGTATTAGTCAGCATGACACATTCATGTCACAGGTCATGTCCTTGTCACATCACATTCTCATCACTAATAAATATATTTTCTTTCATACACCGCCACTCACAAGTTACAGAACCTAGTCCAGCTGTGCCAAACAACTGCACTAGACCCTGCCAGAGAAAAGGACCAGTGTGCACAGGCTTTTAGGTATTAATTACCTAGAGCAACTCTACAGCGCATGTAAATCAGTGGTCGGAGCATTGAGGTACATGCCATCTATGTCAGTCTGTTCAAGCTCCCAGTCATTTTGAATGGCAGTGGTGATGATGATGTGGATAGCAGAAAGTTTAGCTATAGGGGAGAAGGTCTCATTATAGTCTATACCTTCAGCCTGTAAAATTTCTTGTGCAATGAGCCTGGTTTTGTAGGCTACAACTTTACCACCTGTATTGTGTTTGTAATGGAAAACTAATTTGCTGCCAACAATATTGGCACTACCTGGGGGTTCTATAAGGTCCCAGGTCTTTAGGTTCACATGCTGGTCCAATTCTCACTTTATGGATTCATCCCAGCATGGCTAGTCCCTGTGGGAGCATGCATTATCCAAACTGGATGGGTCAGTTCCCTCTCCATGTATGGCCACTGCCATCGAAATTTCAAATGGACAATGTGTCATCCCTTCTGCTCTGGCTTCATCCTCTCCCAGCTCCATGAGGGTTAGCAAGGCCATACTTTCAGTAGGGATAGGCAAGCCCCTGGGGTACATCGGGGCATTTGCATGACCAGTACTGCTGCCTCCCCCATCAGCAATGTTCTGCACATATGCAGATGGTTTCTGCATCTGGTGGCCCTACCCAATGGTTGGTCCTCTGAGGGGTTTGGTACTTCGAACCCTTGAAGAGGATTGATGCAATTGTTACATGTTACAGAGGTGTGGTTGTGATCAGATCATGTTTTTGAGTGATGCCTTGACTGCTCTGGGTGGT
>QLPG01052210.1:6880-27980 GCA_003314385.1 Gomphus sp. MG54 | reverse complement strand
CGACTCCTAATAGATTAGAAAGTAGTATAAAAGGCCTTGTACTATTAGTTCAGTCCTCAGTCAGAAAATCAATCTTGATTTTGACTAAGATCCTCTGTTCACTTCCGTCTCTTCTGCCTCTCTTTGCTATTGTGAAATTTGGGGACCGTATGATCCAAGTGGGCGTAACGCAAGCACGTTGAAGCCAACCCCAACTCCGAACCTCGCCAATAACTTCACCATTGGGAGAATCATTATATTTACGATTACGTCTTATTCACTATCATAACATGTGAGGGCAACCCCTGTGGTGCCTGTGGTTTGTCACACAGAGCTGACAAGGGAGAAATCCTAAGTTGTAGATACTGTCTATGTACACAAGAAGGAGGGGGGGGCTCACCTGACAAGGAGGAAATCCTAAGAGGAAATATTAAGGTCCATTGTCAGTGAGTCCATACCCTATATACCCTTTGCCTGTGCCTTGCTTCCTCAACATACCTTACCCCCCAACTGGGCCCTAAGGTATGCAAACTGTTATGATGTAAAAAGGTGATGTAGTCGTAATAAAAGTAATATCTCCCAAGGTTGAAGCAAAGGTGAGGTTTGGAGTAGGGTTAGGCTTCAACTTGTGTGTTGTGTCCATCAGATCCCACTGGACACTAATTTTATAAAAGCAAGAGTGGAAATGAAGTCTAAGATGAACAAAAAGAAGCTTAGTCAAAATCTTAGTCAATTATCTGACTGAAGACTGAACTACTGAATGTACAAGATCTTTATACTACTTTCAAATCTACCAGGAGTTGACTAGATTCCTATAATAGATAAGAAAGTCCAAGGATCGTGAAAAGTGAGAACAGAATACTATGTCCCAATCTTGATCTCCTCTGTGATATTGAGGGGTGATGTGTTACCCTGATTCCCAATGGAGTTACCCTATAAGGAATGTAGTTGTCAGGAACCGTACACCGGCATGCCCGACTATTCATTTCAGCCCACTCAGCCCAACTATGCCATCGCTCACTTATCCAACCATACACCCTCAGCCCATGGACTATATGCACCTTGCATATCCATCTTGGCATCACATGCACCTGTCAATTCACTTCACTCATTTACGTCACACTCTATATGCTTGCTATTCCATTTTGTCTTCATTTACATTTAATATCCTTTCATTTATGTTCTGCTCCACTTTCATTTATTCACAATTCCGCTCAGTCTCTTATATCTGATCCGCTATTATGTTCCTTAGGGTAACTCCATTGGGAATCGGAGTGACACATCACTCCCCAATGTCATGGAGGAGATCATTATTTGGGGTGTAGTATTTCCGTTCTCGCTTTTCATGATCCTCGGCTTTCTCATTCTATTATAGGAATCTATTTGACTCCTAGTAGATTTGAAAGTAGTATAAAGATCTTGTACTTCAGTAGTTCAGTCTTCTGTCAGATAATCAACCTTGATTCTCTACTAGTTAATTCTCTGGCTCACTTTTCCGAAATTAGGGCTTGTGCGATCTGGTGGGTGCAACATACAAGTTGAAGCCTTGCCCTGCCCTAAACCTTGCCATTGTTTCACCTTTGGGAGATTTTACGTATAATTATGATTACATCATTCCTTCACATCGTAACAGTATTATCTGACTGCTACACCTGATTACACCTCTTTTTCACATATCATCTTTGCATATCATGACCATCATGAACACCTGATCTACCACTCGCAATTTACCTTTCATTGTAGAAGTCCCAAGTCAGTTGCAGGAGATTTCCTCACTCCGATGGCTGTCAGAACAACCTTCAATTCGTGAAGCTGGCCCATTGGGAGGGAACACTCCTCCTGATTGTGAGGATGATGAAGAAGAAGATCCAATTGATGATAACGATGACAACGAGCCAAATCCGAACCCTGTCCAAGTTGCAAATCCAAACCCCACTCATGTTTCTAATCCCAATCTGACTCTTAATTCTACTTCTAGTTCAGACAAAATTGTCAAGGCACTCGTCGATCGATTAGCCCAACAGCCCCCTAGATCTAATCCCAACCCTGGTCATTGTAAGGGCAACCCTCCTTCAGAACTGATCTCGTGACTGCCAGAGGCTAGAACCAGCAGGACACCACCCAGCCCTGGACGTCCTCCTAGGCCTGACTATGGGACTCGAACCCAGAGCCTACCCACAGGCTTCTCAGATCTAAGCAGGAGAAATCCGAAGTTCAATTATAGCTACTACCTAAGTACATGTAGGGCTCTCACCTAAGCAGGGGAAATCCGAAGAGGAAAGTCTAAGGATCCCACTGCTAGTGAACCTCTTTTATACCCTTTATGTAAGTGGTCTGTGCACTAGCTTATAAATTAACACAGGCACTTATTCCTGGTTCCAGTCATCATGCTAAGATCATTCCCATCTCCTGCTTGGTGGTCTCTTGGACCTGGATCTCCTGGCCTCGGAGTTGGGAGGAGTCCAAGATAGGGGTTCAGACTTGGATCAGGACTCGGAAGGGATCGTCCTCTGACATTGGTGGTCTTTTGGACTTTGGTCTCTCATCCTTGGAGTTTAGGTGGAGTCTGAGATAGGACCTTGGACTTGTCGTCAGGACTCAGAGAGGGTTGTCCCCTGACAGTCATCATGCCAAGGTTCACGAGCCTGAGATTTACGATGGTACCAACCAAGCTAAGCTTCACACATTCTTCTTACAATGCATGCTGAACTTTTGAGACTGTCTGTCTGCATTCTTGACGGATGCATTGAAGGTCCAATATGCCATCTTGTACCTCACAGGCCCCACACTCCAGTACTTCAAACCTGCAATTCTAGGTGAAATCCAGCCTGAGCCTAGCTGGCTTAAGGTCTGGAGGGACTTTCGTCAAGAGCTTGAGACCAACTTTGGTCCATTCAACAGCACTGCACAAGCAGAAATTGAGCTCAGCAAGATAGTCATGAAGGACACCTATCGTGTGGCATGATACTTCATTGACTTCACCAGAGCCTCCACTCGCACCCAGTGGAATGATGCTGCCCTTGCATATGCAGCGTACAAGGGGTTGGCTAGATATATCAAGGACAGCCTCCTTAACTTCCCTCATTTCAAAACTCTTGCTGAACTCAGACAATATTCACTCAAGATTGACAGCAGATATTGGGAATGCAAGGAGTTCAACAACTTTGGAATACCTGCAAAACTGAACAGGTCCTTGTCCAAATCCAACTCCAACAACAATCACCACCAGTCTTCCTCCAACTCTAACAACTTGAACAACAAGAAGAGTAAGAAGGGGAGCAATGATAAGTCTTCCAACAATAACAACAATGCTAACGACATTTTGTCTAAGCTCAGAAAAGACGGGAAGCTATTGCCTGAAGAACGTCAAAGGCAAATCGACATGGGACTTTGTCTCTTGTGTGCTTCAAAAGGTCACATGGTCAAGGACTGCTGTCAAGTACACGTACCAAGAACCATCCACTCGGCAATACTGACTGAGCAACCATTCTATATCCATGACCAAGTGCCCACGCCGCATGCATAACACTTGGTACACCGGTCTTGGATAGGTACATCTGCCATCCACAACTCCTTGTCCTCACCCTTCGGTCCATCTCACCTCAGGACCTCCTATCCTTGTATTATTCTCGGTCATGACTCTATTGTTTTATACTCAGCAACTCCCTATTGTCCTATCCTTGGCCACGTCTCTATTATCTTATCCCTTATTGTTTTATCCCCATTTTGCATCCCTTCATTCTAATTTTATTCATTGTGGACAATAACTACATGCTCTGCATACCTTGTTGTCTCACATTCCTTATTCCACATGTCGCTTCTTAACCTATATAAGTAGGGTATGCATGTACATATTTCCTCATTCTGGGTATCGACTAGGCTTAGGCCCTTCTACCTTCTTCCCCTCTGTAAAGTCCTCAACTTGGGCCAGCATCACTAGCATCCTCCTGAGTACCTGCCTGTTGCAAAACCAGTGGCACGCACGGCAAGTAGGGCGCAATGCATGAGTATGTTGAAGCCAATGCCACTACTCTTGGCCTGCAGGACTTGGCCATAGTCCGCCCAATCCTTCGACAACACCCCTTGGCAGTACCGAAGTCCATCAGTACCCGAAGCTTGACAACTGCTCCAAATCCAATTCCCAATCCTCATCGACCTCTTCTCCTAACAACAAATCCAACAACTCCAACAACAAGAAAACAACAAAGGCATGTGTGACCAAGGCGAGCATGTCTAACACCAATGCCGAAGACAACATGGTGATGGAGTCAAAAAAATGAGCTGCAACCTCAGAAATGCACGAGCTGAGGGTTGCGTAAGCCTCTCTCATGTGCTATTCTTGAACACCCTTTCTCCTGTTTCTCCTATTTCTTGCATATCTTCTACTTCTGAAACTTCGAAAACTTTGCTAATACTTAATCTGTCTTGTTCTCTTATTTCCCAACTTCCTCTTGTTATGCTCTTAGATTGTGGTTCTTCAGACTGCTTTATTGAATCACGAGTTGTGCAAAAGCATTCTTTGCCTACTAATTCAGTTCTGGCTATTCCATTGAGGTTATTTGACGGTTCTACTAATTCTGTCATTACTCAGACCACTACGATTCTGATCCGATTTCTGACTGGTGAACTTCAGAATGTCACTTTCTACGTGACAATGTTAGACAACAGTTGCTCCACAGTACTTGGCTTCAACTGGCTCACCCACTACAAT
Organism: Gomphus sp. MG54; assembly: GCA_003314385.1. Lineage (NCBI taxonomy): Eukaryota > Fungi > Basidiomycota > Agaricomycetes > Gomphales > Gomphaceae > Gomphus > Gomphus sp. MG54. The sequence continues at coordinate 23,290 of QLPG01052210.1, read as the reverse complement.
CCATCGATTGACTGGGTATTGGGCAGTATAACCTTCAAGTCTAAGAAACTGACCACTGTTCTGACACCTCAGGCCTCAACCACTGCTTCACAGTCTAGCACCCCGCTTCCTAGCAATCCATTGCCATCTCCAAAGTTGGAGGTGCCACGGATAGCTCTAGTTAATGCAGAAGCATTTGTTCGTGCCTGCAGACTAGAATGTTCACAAGCCTTTCAACTCGACCTCGCAGATCTCGACAAATATGCTCGAGGCTCCACTACAGTCGATTCCTCCAACAACCTGGATAGCATTAAACAGCATGTCCCAGAATTCTATCATGACTTCACTGATGTCTTTAGTAAACAGTGCGGTAATACACTAGCACTTCATAGTCTCAAGATCAACCTCGAGGATGGCACTTCACCCCCTCTTGGTCCTATTTATTTCCTCTCAGTATCCAAACTCCAATCACTACGAGACTTCATCGACGAACACCTTACTATGGGCTTCATTTGACCCTCACGTTCATCACACGGTGCCCCAGTACTATTCATATGCAAAAAGGATGGCTCCTTGTGACTCTGTGTAGACTTTCATGGTCTAAACAGAATTACGAAGAAGGACTGTTATCCACTTCCCCTTATCTCTGACCTCTTAGATGCCCCAAGAAATCTCATATATACACTAAAATTGACCTCAGAGATGCCTATCACCTCATTTGAATTGCAGAAGGGGACAAATGGAAGACAGCCTTTAGGACACGTTATGGCTCCTTTGAGTGGCTTGTCATGCCTTTCAGACTTTCTAATGCCCCTGCTGCATTTCAGTGCTTCATGAACGATATTTTTGGCCACCTATTAGACAATTGCACCATAGTCTATTTGGATGACATCCTCATCTATTCCAATGACGAATCCTCACATATCAAACATGTTTGCGAAGTTCTTTGATGATTATGCAAACACAACTTGTACGCTCGAGAAGACAAATGTTCCTTCCACCAAACATCCATCAAATACCTCAGATATATCCTATCACCCGAGGGCCTTACGATGGCGGAAGACAAAGTCAAATGCATCACTCAATGGCCCAAGCGACGTAAAGTCAAAGATGTCCAATCATTCCTTGGATGTGCAAACTTCTATCGAAGATTCATTTTCAACTATTCCTCTATTACGACTCCTCTTACTCGACTCACTCACAAAGGTCTGGCTTGGAACTGGAGTGAGGAGTGTAGAGATGTGTTTAATAAGCTGAAACTGGCATTCATGTCTGCCCCCATCTTAACTCATTGGACTCCTGATTTGCCCTTGATTGTGGAGACAGATGCATCAGATTATGCTTTAGCAGCTATACTCTCTCAACACTCCCCAGATGGCAAGTGTCAAGCTTCGGGTACTGACAGACTTTGGTACTGCCGAAGGGTGTTGTTGAAAGGTTGGGCAGACTATGGCCAAGTCCTGCAGGCCAAGAGTAGTGGCATTGGCTTCAATGTACTCATGCATTGCACCCTACTTGCTGTGCATGCCACTGGTTTTGCAACAGACAGATACTCAGGAGGATGCTGATGATGCGGTCCCGAGTCGAGGACTTTACAGAGGAGAAGAAGGTAGAAGGGCCTAAGCCTAGTCGATACCCAGAATGAGGAAATATGTACATGCATGTCCTACTTATATAGGTTAAGAAGTGACATGTGGAATAAGGAATGTGGAACAACAAGGTATGCAGGGCATGCAGTTATTGTCCACAACGAGTAAAATTAGAATGAAGGAATGTAAACGGGCATAGAACAATAAAGGACAGGATAATAGGAACGTGGCCGAGGGTAGAACAATAGGAAGTGCCCGATTATAAAATAAGGGCTGTACCCGAGGATAACACAAGGGCAGGAAGTTGCGAGGTGAGGCAGAATGAAGGGTGAGGAGTGTGGATGGTGAAATGTACCGAGCCGAGGCCAGTGTACCAAGTTTGAATGTGGCCTGGGCACTTGGTCTCAGATATAGAATGGTTGTTTGGTTGGCATTGCCGAGTGGACAGTTCTTGGTACATGTACTTGACAGCAAGCTTCATTCTGCCACATTTCATCCCTGAACTTTCACCTCTCCAGAACTCAATTACAACATTCACAATAAAGAACTGCTTGCAATTTTCAAAGCTTTTCAAAAGTGGCATCATTACTTAGAAGGTTCCGGCAACCCTGTCAATGTCATCACTGATCATAAGAAATTGGAGTACTTTTGTACAACCAAGTTGTTGACTAGATGTCAAGCTAGGTGGTCGGAATACCTTTCTCGGTTTAATCTTGTCATCTGTTTCAGACCAGGTCATTTGGGCACTAAGCCTGATTTGCTCACTAGACAATGGGATGTCTACCTTAAGGAGGGGATGAGCGACTATGCCACCATTAATCCCCAAAACCTTTGACCCATCTTCTCCCAACATCAGTTGACCATGTCCCTTCGAGCCACAAGCCTCATCGAACCTGTACTGAGGGCCTCGACTGTTATGGACACCAAGCATATCCTGAACGACATTAGACATCATCTTCCTTCTGACTCCTTAGCCCAGAAACACCTTGTGAATAACAACTACCTGAAGTGGCAGACTAATTCCAACAGTCTGTTGCTATTTGAAGATTGCATCTACATTCCCAAGGCCCAAGACTTACGCTTATGTGTGTTACAACATAAGCATGATCACATTCTTTCTGGACACTTCAGAATTAACAAAACCATAGACCTTGTCAGATGCGACTACAATTGGCCTGGCATGTGCTCATTTGTTAAAGACTACTGCAAGTCCTGCATGACATGTATGCGGAATAAATCACAATGTCACAAACCATATGGATTACTCAAACAGCTTCCAGTACCAGACAAACCCTGGAACTCGATATCCATGGACTTCATTGAGCAGCTTCCCATGTCCTCGGGATTCACAGCCATCCTAGTCATAGTCGACCGCCTTTCCAAACAGTCTATCTTCATTCTCACTTCCGTCACCATCACTTCCTCTCAGCTCACAGAACTCTTCGTACTTCACGTATTCTCCAAACACAGCATTCCTTCTCACATCACTTCAGATAGAGGCTCGGAATTTGTGTCTCACTTCTGGCATTCTCTCGGGAAAGCCCTCGACATGAAGTTGCATTTTGCCTCAGGCTATCACCCAGAAGGCGATGGCCAGACCGAGTGTACTAATCAGACATTAGAACAGTACCTTCATGTCTATTGCAACTATCAACAAGATAACTGGGCATTGCTATTACCTCTAGCAGATAACAAGCTCTCAGTGCCACCACTGGAGTCTTGCCTTTCTTTGCCAACAAAGGCTATCATCCCAATCTCACTATTCATCCTGAACGTGACCTTGCTTCATCACGAGTGCAAGACTTCATAATCAACATGGACGAGTTGCACCAGCAACTTTGAACCAACATCCTCGATGCTCAACAAATGTACCAATCCTCAGCTGACGCTAAACGACTTCCATCTCCAGACTTTCCTATTGGCAGTCTTGTATTTATCAAAGCCAAATTCCTCAGGACTACCTGTCCTGCAAAAAAGCTAGCTGAGAAGTTTTTGGGTCCATTTGAAATCATTACATGTCTCAGTACTCACTCAGTTACTCTGAAACTCCCAGGCTACATGAATGCAGTACATCCTGTATTCCACATTTCAATGCTCTCTCCTAATTCCATTCCTAATCCCATTCAACCACCTCCACCCCCAGTCATAATTGACGGTGAACCCGAATTCGAGATATCTGAGATCCTCGACTTGAAAATCGATAATTAACGTACAGCGTACAAGTTGTTGTACTTAGTGCGGTGGGCAGGATATGAAGGCACAGATGAAGAAACTTCATGGCTCATTGCAACAGAACTCAATCATGCTTCAGAACTCATTCAAGACTTTCACAAGTCATATCTAGACAAACCTGGACCATTACCCATTCCATAAGCATCTTGCAATTTCTCTTCCATTCACCCTCGCTCATTCCATTCATTATCACTCTTGCATTTCAGTTCCGTTCATTCCATCTTCAAGTTCAAGAAAAAAAAACCCTCAATTCCGATTCACTTATTCCAACTCGCAATTCAGCTTCTCCTTCCATTTTCAAGTTCAAACCTCAGTTTCCATTCCATCATTCCTTATTCCAATTCAACCCTTATTTCTGTCAGGAACCATACACCGGCAAGCCGACTATTCAATTCAGCCCACTCAGCCCAACTCCGCTCTTGCTTGCTATTCACCATAATGCCCTCAGCCCACGGACTATATGCACCTTGTGTATCCATCTTGGCATCATGTGCTCCTGTCAATTCACTCCACTCATTTACATCACATTCCATATGCTCGCTATTCCATTCTGTCCTCATTTACGTTTAATATCTTTCATTATGTTTCATTTCATTTTCATCTGTTTGCAATTCCGCTCAGTCCTTTATGTCCGATCTGCTATTATGTTCCTTAGGGTAACTCCGTTAGGAATCCGAGTGACACGTCACTCCACAATGTCATGGAGGAGAGCATTATTTGGGACGTAGTATTTCTGTTTCTTGCTTTTCATGATCCTCGGCTTTCTCATTCTATTATGGGAATCTATTCAACTCCTAATAGATTAGAAAGTAGTATAAAAGATCTTGTACTATTAGTTCAGTCTCCAGTCAGAAAATCAATCTTGATTTTGACTAAGGTTCCTCTGTTCACTTCTTCTGTTCTCACCTTTACGAAATTGGGGACTGTGCGGTCTAGTGGGTGCAACACAATATGTTGAAGCCAAGCCCCAATCCAAACCTCGCCACTGCCTTGCCTTTGGGAGATTTCAATATATTACGATTACGTCCTTTCTCATCATCGTAACAGTATTTTCTGACTACCACACTTGATCGCACTTCATCTTCACATATCACGACAATCATGAACACTCACTCTACTACTCGCAGTTTACCTTTCATCATAGAAGTCCCTAGTCAGTTGCAGGAGATTTCCTCACTTTGATGGCTGTCAGAACAACCTTCAATTCGCGAAGCTGGCCTATCAGGAGGGAACACTCCTCCTGAACCTGAGGATGATGATGAAGAAAACCCACTCGATGACAACGACGATGACGAGCCAATTCAGAACCCTATTCAAGTTTCAAATCCAAACCCCACTCATGTTTCTAATCCTAATCTGACTCTTAATTCTAATCTGACCCTTAATTCCTCTTCCAGTTTAGACAAAATCGTCAAGGCTCTCATTGATCGACTAGCCCAACAGCCTCCTAGATCTTCTCCAAACCCTGGTCACCATGCCAAGGTTCGCGAACCCTGTTATAGCCCATGCCTTCAACAAATCCACACTAACCCCCACAACCACCTGCCTCTGTTCCGAGACCTTTCTGACCGAAAGGATGAAGGATTGTTTTCTGTGGTTCCCATCCCCATCACATCCATCCGAGACACCGCGTTCCTGTGTCTGTCCCTGTCACGACCAAGATACCATCCCCGAGTCCATTTCTGACCGATGACTCAATACTTTGATAACTGACATGCAGGATCATCGCGTACCTCACTCCCTTGTTTTCTCCTTTATATTGACCCCTTGTACTCCCTTTCTCTTTGTTTTATGACCGGCAAAGATAGTACAAGGATAGTCACATGTATATAGTCTCCCAGTCGACTGGACTATTTGCCAGTACGAATATCGACTTAGTCTACCCCCTAGTTTCCGATTCATTTCCGGTAAACTCCTGTCTCCCCTCCAAAATTAGGGACAGACAATCGAGGAGGGCACAACACATAAGTTGAAGCCAAGTCCCTTTGACCTCAAACACCTCAGTGACTGGATTGAACCAATCTGCAACCGACCCTAAGCTCCTGGCACTCCTGTCTCTGTCCATAGTCCGTCCCCGACTTCCATTCTCGGCCTTTGGCCCCTGTACAGACCTCTATGCTAGCCCAGATAGCCCCTTTGGAAGTATTAGCTAAGTGCCAGACACGCAGACTTAACAGTATATTCGTACTCACACTCCTGATTGTCATGGGCTCGAGACCAATCATGTGTTCGCAAGCCCTACAGACAATCACCCAGGCATCTGCCCACCGTGCTTCCGTCCCCTGAGAACTACCTGTCCCTGGACCAAGTTTTCAGATGCCTCAGACCCCTGTGCACCCCCTGGAACCCTCTTCAGACTCCAGATTATCAAACACGGACTTACGCCCACGCTCGAGTATGACCAACCCATTCCTTATGAACCCCCCGGTGACCAACCAACTGTCACCCCCAGAGATGCCCTCCAGTTCAGGATCATCCTCAGCAGTACCGACCATGTCCGGATCATCATCCATGGTACCCCCATTCCTCACATCTCCCCCTTTTGTACCACTGCCATTCACACCACCACTGCACGTTGCCCCCCCACAGGCCGCATCACCATTCATTGCACCACCCCCCATCGTACCACCACCCGCTGCACCACTGCCCGTCGCCCAGCCCCATCCAGTACCACCAACCGCAGCACCACCCCCTCTACCACCAGGAGGAGCCCCCATTATAGGGCCAAACAATGTGCCCGACCTCGCCCAGGCCATCGCTATGTTAGCAAGTAATCTGGCCTCCCCTAGAAGATCAGCCCCCTGTGCCACCAAGGTTCAAGACCCGGATCCCTTCGATGGATCCGATTCAAGGAAACTACAAGCCTTTTTAGTGCAGTGTATTCTGAACTTCCGTGACCGCCCTGACACTTTCGACTCCAACAGCGCCAAGGTAATCTACATATTATTGTACCTGACCGGTACTGCCCTGGACTGGTTTGAACCAGCCCTCACCGCCCCCGATGAGCCAGATTGGCTCTACAACTATGACAAGTTCGTCTCTGAACTCATGACCAACTTTGGACCCCATGACCCGGAAGGAGAGGCCAAAGCAGACCTCGAAAACCTCCACATGCGCGACAACCAGCGCATCATGAATTATGTAGTCGAATTCAACCGACTAGCCACCCGCATCCACTGGGGCGACGCCGCACTCCGTTGGCAATTCTACAACAGACTTCCCGAGAGGATCAAGGATGAGATCTCTAGAGTAGGAAAACCGCATTCCCTACTCCAACTCTGCCTCCTGTCCTAGTCCATCGACACCCGTTACTGGGAATGTCGATCAGAAGTCGCCAGAGAATCCACCTCAAACCGGAACTTCAACCGTCCATACGATAGAGGAAGAACCTCCATGAACATGTACTTGGCCCCTAACACAGGCAATAAGACGGCCAACCCAGGCCAAACTGCAACACCATCCGCTGGTAGCAGGACTACCACAGACCTATCGTCCAGATTAGGGAAAGATGGAAAACTTATGCCACAAGAATGCCAATGCCGATTCAAACAAAACCTCTGCCTCTTCTGCGGTAGATCGGGTCACACAGCCAAAGAATGCCCGAAATCCCCTACTATGGTCTCCAAGGGACGTGCAACCTCCGTAGCAGAAGAAGTCGAGGAGGAATCTGAAGCATCAGATGCCTCGGAATCCAAAGATTAGGCACAGGCCTCTGGCTCCAGTGCCAGTCGTTTGTGTTGAACAAGTCGACAGCACCCACAGAGCAAAACAAACTACACATCCACTCTCTTCAGTTCCTGAACACCTGTGACCATCCGTCGATAAGTTTCGACTGTGACCCTCTGAAAATCCATCAGATTCTAGTTACTGGACACAACACGCTCACCCACCATGATCCAATGATCAATAGGGTATTGAGTACTACTTTGTTTAGCCTAGATCCGAACTGATTCTTGGTACCCGAGCCATAGCGCTCAAATTCGACCTCTGAGAAATTTCCACTCAGGAAATTGTGACCCTCAGAACCATACTGCCCCTTAGACAAGCGGTACCACTTGTAGATCTCTTGCTTAGCCTAGACCTTTGTTGATAACATGTTAAAATTCACTAAAACCTTGATACAGTTACTACCGAACTCGCATTTTGCAGGACACCCCCGAGTTTTCCGACCCTGTCTTAGTGACAACACCATGACAACCACAACCAAGACAACCTCAACCACTATGACCACCACGAATCTAGCTATGAAACCATCAATGATATTATTTTCAAACAATTATGAACAACCCTATTCATCGCTGTAGAACAGACCATGATTAGGATTGGGATCAGAAGGATCGTGCTGGTGGAACAAATCCACCCCCTTGCCCTTTCCTTCCCCACTCGGCCTCGACACCGGATCGACTGGATTAACGGACCACCCCACCTTAGGCGTCACATCCTCCACGCCTGGAACCAAATCTGCCTGACCCCCTGTCACATGAGGAGCCAGAGAAAGACCACCGCACCGGCAGTTCTACTTTGGACGATCTTGATTATCGGTTTGGATGGCGTTCCACATCTCGGAAGCATCTGACAGCCTCTTGATGTCTGCTCCAAGGGCTCAAAGACGGGCGTCTATACCGTCCAGAGCACCCCAGATCAACCCTAGGGGGCCATGATTTCCGCACAGCCAACCTTCAGGGGAGGAGAGATCACCACATCCACCCTAGGCCTCTTAGAAGAAGACGCTTCAGGAACATCCTTCTCCTCCCGCCCCCGCTTCCTCGCAGCCTCCCCTCTGACAACTGGCACTCCGTCCACCTCACACCGCACCCAACTGGTCTGGCAGGGGACACAAGTTTTCACCAATGTTGTCCACTTGCATGGTTTCTCCCACTTGCGACATAAATTGCAGGGCTCTGTCCTCAGAAACGAGGAGAACTCTAGAGTAATGGTCTGATACAGATCGGGATGATATTGAATCAATGCCCGATAACTGGATTCAAAGGGTCCGAGACCCACCTCCTTTCCGACCACCCACGCCTCACGAATCACTTGGTTTTCACAGGTCTTCTGTGCCGTGGAGACATGAGCCCCCTCCTCCCTGCACTCCTGATGCTTCCGGTCCGCATTCAATGCAGCAGAACCAGGCCCGACCATGGGTACCGAATGATCGTCACCCCCAGGATACCCCCTGGATGGTGACGGAATGGTTTCCGGACCCACTGACAAATGGTGGTCTGACAAAGAGTCTTCTGAACCTCCAACCCTGGAGGGGCCATGCCCTCCCCCAAGGCCCGACGTGCCAGCAAACCCTTCCCAAGGTGGCTCATCCTCGTCCTCCTCCGAACTTTCATTTTCTTGGGTGAGTAAAAGACTATGCTCCAGAAGCAATGCCTCCTGTTCGACGGCACAGGCATTTTCTTTCCCTTTCCTCTCCTCCTCCTCCTTCAGCCGCCGGTCCTCCGCCAACCTCTGAGCCTTGGCCTTCTGTTCCGCCTCAGCCTTCCAAGCAGCCTCCACCTGCCGGGACTGCTTCTCCTCCAGAAAACAGACCTGCTCCTCGTACTGGGCCTTCAGGGAATGCATCTCCTCCGACACATCCACCGCGACATCCTGCATGAGGTCCGACATGGGGAAGAAACAAAAAGGGAAAACAACAATAAAAAGGAAACCCCTTATATACAAAGGATCGAACAGGTGCTCAGAGAATGCCCATTATGTACAAATGCCTAAAAAACATTCCCACGTCCTTTTCCACCCTATTCACGGCAAGATAAGCTTAGGACCTCGAGGGCTCGGTCCTAGTGAGGGGATACTGTTATAGCCCATGCCTTCAACAATCCCACACTAACCCCCACAACCACCCGCCTCTGTTCCGAGACCTTTCCGACTGAAAGGATGAAGGATTGTTTTCCATGGTTCCCGTCCCCATCACGTCTGTCCAAGACACCGTGTTCCCATGTCTGTCCCCGTCACGACCGAGACACCGTCCCCATCACGACCAAGACACCGTCCCTGAGTCCATTCCCGACCGAGGACTCAATACTTTGATAACCGACGCGCAGGATCATCGCATACCTCACTCCCTTGTTTTCTCCTTTATATTGACCCCTTGTACTCCCTTTCTCCTTGTTTTATGACCGGCAAAGATAGTACAAGGATAGTCGCATGTATATAGTCTCCCAGTCGACTGGACTATTCACCAGTACAAATATCGACTTAATTTTGTGTCGTAGTTTCTGATTAGGTTCCGGTAAACTTTCCGACTCTCCGAAATTAGGGACAGACGATCAAGGAGGGCGCAACACATAAGTTAAAGCCAAGTCCCTGCAACCTCGAACCACTTGTACCACCCTATACCGTGAACAGTCCCAAGACCCCCAGTGTTCCTGACTTCCATCCGCTCTGATTCCAATCCTGATTCCAATCCTTACCCCCACCTTCGGAATATGAACCCCCCCTTTGGAACCCTTTCAGAACCCTCCGAAAACCCTTCCGGAAGTCTCTAGCTAAGTGCCGACATGCGGATTTAACAAGCCTGAGGTTTATGACAGTACCGACCAAGCTAAGCTTCACACATTCTTTTTACAATGCACGCTGAACTTTCGAGACCATCCGTCTGCATTCTTGACGCATGCGTCAAAGGTCCAATACGCCATCTCATACCTCACAGGCCCCGCGCTCCAATACTTCAAACCTGCGATTCTTGGCAAGATCCAGCCTGAGCCTAGTTGGCTTAAGGTGTGGAAGGATTTTCGTCAAGAGCTTGAGACCAACTTCGGCCCATTCAATAGTGCTGTGCAAGCAGAAATTGAGCTTGGCAAGATAGTTATGAAGGACAACCATCGTGCGGCACGTTACTTCATTGACTTCGCCAGAGCCTCCACTCATACTCAGTGGAATGACGCCACCCTCGCACATGCAGTGTACAAGGGGTTGGCCTGACATATCAAGGACAGCCTCCTTAACTTCCCTTGTTTCAAAACTCTCACTGAACTCAGACAATATTCACTCGAGATCGACAGCAGATATTGGGAACGCAAGGAGTTCAACAACTTCAGAAATCCTTCAAAGCCGAACGGGACCTTGTCCAAATCCAACTCCAACTCCAACAACAACCATCAGTCTTCTTCCAACTCCAACAACTCGAACAACAAGAAGAGTAAGAAGGGGGGGAAGAAGAACGGCAATGATAAGTCTTCCAACAATAACAACAATGCTAATGACATTGCATCCAAGCTCAGAAAAGATGGGAAGCTATTGCCTGAAGAACATCAAAGGCGAATCGATGCAGGACTTTGTCTCTTGTGTGCTTCAAAAGGTCACATGGTCAAGGACTGTCCCAAATCCAATTCCCAATCCTCATCGACCTCTTCTTCTAACAACAAATCCAACAACTCCAACAATAAGAAAACAACAAAAGCATGCACGACCAAGGCAAGCACGTCTGACACCAATGCTGAAGACAACACGGTGACAGAGTCAAAAAAATGAGCTGCAACCTTGGAAATGCACAAGCTGAGGATTGCGTTGACCTCTCTCACGTGCTGTTCTTGGATGCCCTTTCTTCTAATTCTGCTATTTCTCGCATATCTTCTATTTCTGAAACTTCGAAAACTTCGCTTATACTTAATCTGTCTTGTTCTCTTATTTCCGAACTTCTGCTTGTTACGCTCTTAGATTGTGGTTCTTCAGACTGCTTTATTGAATCACAAATTGTGCAGAAATATTCTTTGCCTACTAATTCAGTTCCTGCTATTCTGTTGAAATTATTTGACGGTTCTACTAACTCTGTCATTACTCAGACTACGACAATTCCGATCCAATTTCTGACTGGCAAACTTCAGAACGTCACCTTCTATGTGACAACGTTGGACGGCAGTTGCTCCGCAGTACTTGGCTTCAACTGGCTCACCTGCTACAATCCATCGATTGACTGGGTATTGGGCAGTATAACCTTCAAGGCTACGAAACTGACCACCGTTCCAGCACCTCAGGCCTCAACCGCTGCTTCACAGTCCAGCACCCTGCTTCCTAGCAATCCGTCGCCATCTCCAAAGTTGGAGGCTCCGCGGATAGCCCTAGTTAATGCAGAAGTGTTTGTTCACGCCTGCAAACTAGAAGGTTCGCAGGTATTTCAACTCAACCTCGTGGATCTCAACAAATAAGCTCGAGGCTCCACTACGGTTGACTCTTCAGACAACCTGGATAGTATTAAACAGCATGTTCCAGAATTCTATCATGACTTCGCTGATGTCTTTAGTGAACAGCACGGTAATACTTTAGCTCCCCATAGACCCTATGATCTCAAGATCAACCTTGAGGACAGCACTTTGCCCCCTCTTGGTTCCATTTACTCCCTCTCAGTATCCAAACTTCAATCACTACAAGACTTCATCGATGAACGTCTCAACATGGGTTTCATTTGACCCTCACGTTTGTCACACGGCGCACCAGTACTATTCGTATGCAAGAAGGACAGCTCCCTGCAGCTCTGTGTAGACTTTCACGGTCTAAACAGAATCACGAAGAAGGACCATTATCCACTTCCCCTTTTTCCAACCTCTTAGATGCCCCCAAGAAAGCTCGTATATATACTAAAATCGACCTCAGACACACCTATCACCTCGTTTGAATTTCAGAAGGGGACGAATGGAAGACAGCCTTTAGGACACATTATGGATCCTTTGAGTGGCTTGTCATGCCTTTTGGACTTTCTAACACCCCTGCTGCATTTCAGCGCTTCATGAACGACATTTTTGATGACCTTTTAGACAACTGCACCATATTCTATTTGGATGACATCCTTATCTATTCTAATGACAAATCCTCGCATATCAAACACGTTCGCAAAGTTCTACAACGATTACACAAACACAACTTGTATGCTCGAGAAGACAAATGTTCCTTCCACCAAACATCCATTGAATACCTCAGATATATCCTGTCACCCGAGGGTCTTACGATGGCAGAAGACAAAGTCAAATGCATCACTCAATGGCCTGAGCCACGTAAAGTCAAAGATGTCCAATCATTCCTTGGATTTGTGAACTTCTATCGGAGATTCATTTTCAATTATTCCTCTATTACGACTCCTCTTACTCGACTCACTCGCAAAGGTCTGGCTTGGAACTGGAGTGAGGAGTGTAGAGATGCGTTTAATAAGCTGAAACTGGCATTCATGTCTGCCCCCATTTTAACTCATTGGACTCCTGATTTGCCCATGATTGTGGAGACAGATGCATCAGATTATGCTTTAGCAGCTATACTCTCCCAACACTCCCCAGATGGCGAGCTTCATCCTGTTGCATTTCATTCCCGAACTTTCACCTCTCCAGAACTCAATTATGATGTTCACAACAAAGAACTGCTCGCAATTTTTGAAGCTTTTCAAAAGTGGCATCATTACTTAGAAGGTTCTGGCGACCCTGTCAATGTCATCACCGATCATAAGAACTTGGAGTACTTTTGTACGACCAAGTTGTTGACTAGACATCAAGCTAGGTGGTCAGAATACCTCTTTCAGTTTAATCTTGTCATCCATTTCAGACCAGGTCGTTTGGGCACTAAGCCTGATTTGCTCACGAGATGGTGGGACATCTACCTTAAGGAGGGGATGAGCGACTATGCCACCATTAATCCCCGGAACCTTCAACCCATCTTCTCTCAACATCAGTTGACCACGTCCCTTTGAGCCACAAGCCTCATCGAACCAGGACTGAGGGCCTCAACTCTTATGGAAACCAAGCGTATCCTGAACGACATCAGACTCCATCTTCCATCCCACTCCTTAGCCCAGAAACACCTCACGAATAACGACAACCCGAAGTGGCAGACTAATCCCAACGGTCTGCTGCTATTCAACGATCAAATCTACGTTCCCAAGGCCCAAGACTTATGCTTATGCATGTTACAACATAAGCATGATCACATTCTTTCTGGACACTTTGGAATTAACAAAACCATAGACCTTGTCAGATGTGAGTACAATTGGCCTGGCATGCACTCATTCATTAGAGACTACTGCAAGTCCTGCACAATGTGTATGTGGAATAAATCGCAACGTCACAAGCCATATGGATTACTCAAACAGCTTCCAGTACCAGACAAAATCCATGGACTTCATTGAGCAGCTCCCTGCGTCCTCGGGATTCACAGCCATCCTAGTCATAGTCGACCACTTCACCAAACAGTCTATCTTCATTCCTACTTCCGTCACCATCACTTCCTCTCAGCTCACAGAACTCTTCGTACTTCACGTATTCTCCAAACACAGCATTCCTTCTCACATCACTTCAGATAGAGGCTCGGAATTCGTGTCCCACTTCTGGCATTCTCTCGAGAAGGCCCTTGACATGAAGTTGCATTTCACCTCAGGCTATCACCCAGAAGGCGATGGCCAGACCGAGCATACTAATCAGACATTAGAACAGTACCTCCATGTCTATTGCAACTATCAACAAGACAACTGGGCCCCGCTATTACCCCTCGCAGAGTTCGCCTATAATAACGCTCCCAGTGCCACCACTGGAATCTTGCATTTCTTTGCCAACAAAGGCTATCATCCCAATCTCACCATTCATCCTGAACACGACCTCGCTTCATCACGAGCACAAGACTTCATAGTTGACCTGGACGAGTTGCATCAGCAACTTCGAACCAACATCCATCCTTGATGCTCAACAAATGTACCAATCCTCAGCTGATGCCAAACTACTTCCATCTCTAGACTTCGCCATTGGCAGTCTTGCATTTATCAAAGCCAAATTTCTCAGGACCACCTGTCCTGCAAAAAATCTAGCTGAGAAGTTTTTGGGTCCATTTGAAATCATTGCATGTCCCGGTACTCACTCTGTTACTCTGAAACTCCCAGGCTACATGAATGCAGTACATCCAGTATTCCACGTTTCAATGCTTGAGCCAGCCACTCCTAACCCCACTCCTAATCCCATTCAACCACCTCCACCCCCAGTCATAATCGACAGCGAACCTGAATTCGAAATATCTGAGATCCTGGACTCAAAAATCAATAATAGACGTATGGCATGTAGGCTGTTGTACTTAGTGCAGTAGGAAGGATATGAGGGCACAGATGAAGAAACTTCATGGCTCCTTGCAACAGAACTCAACCACACTTCAGAACTCATTCAGGACTTTCACAAGTCGTATCCAGATAAACCTGGACCATTACCCATTCCATAAGCACCTCGCAATTTCTCTTCCATTCACTCTCGCTCATTCCATTCATTATCACTCTCGCATTTCAGTTCTGTTCACTCTGTCTTCAAGTTCAAAAAAAAAATCCTCAATTCCAATTCACTCATTCAACTTGCAATTCAGCTTCTTCTTTCCGTTTTCAAGTTCAATCCTCAGTTTCCACTTCATCATTCCTTATTCCAGTTCAACTCTATTTCTGAACCTGCAATTCACGTTCAAGTCAAAAAAAATATACAATTAAGTCACTTCCTATTCTACAAGCCTGATTCTACTTCCCCATCTTCATCCAAGTCATCAAACACACTCCTCGGATTTCCAGGCCCCAACCAATTTTCCCAAGTCCCACACGCCCTTGGCGGCTCTGACAACTCCTTATTCTGCAACCTCTGATTCTGTAAAGTCATCCGCAACTCCCTCACCTCACCTCGCAATTGAGCAACCTCACCTCGCAATTCCTCATTTGTCATGTGGCTCTCCGATACCTGGAACTTGTGTTCCAAAAGCTCCTTACGATGCTCTTTGACAGACCATTGCAATTCCAAGAGGCGGTGGTCAATGCAATGACCAGTGAAGGGGCAGGAGGTGCAGAAGGCACAACTCTGGGAGGTAGCATGACCTCAGGAGCCGGTGGTGGAGGAGGTGGAGGGGGTGGAGAAGTTGGTGCAGGAGGCAGTGGAGGGGTTGGTGGAGGTGGTGGAGGAGCTGGCGATGCCAACGAGACAGTGATCGGTGGTGTCTATGCCACAGTGGGTGGAGGTGAAGACTCATGAGGAGGATTAGGCAGTAGAGGGGGCTGAGGAGAATGTGGGTCAGGGAGGAAGAGGGGGGTACGCGCTCTGGGTTCTAACCTCGGCCTTTTTGAGGGACCCACACCATCATCTTCATCTTCTGGTGTACCTTCCCTTGCTCACTTTTCAGACCTCGGACATCCTTCATCCTCAGGATTCTGCTCCCTAACCTTTCCCTTACCCTTCCTCTTACTTGTACCGCGACCTCTCTCATTCACACTATAACCAACGCCTCTTTCACTACACCGCACGCATGCACCCAGATCCAGATACAAGTCCCACTTTCTCAGACATGTGTTGTGCTGCTTTTTGCAGTGATTGCAAGGTTTCCTGACAGCAAAACCGCAAGACCAGGGTGTACGGTCATCTTGTTCACCCAACCTCGCATTTCAATAGAATATGCCGTTCACATCACCCTTGTCAAGCTTTGGGTACTAACAGACTTTGGTACTGCCAAGGGGTGTTGGAAAAAGGTCGGGCGGACTATGGCCAAGTCCTGCAGGCCAAGAGTAGTGCCATTGGCTTCAACGTGCTCATGCATTGCACCCTACTTGCCGTGCATGCCACTGGATTTGCAACAGACAGATACTTGGGGGGATGCTGATGATGCTGGCCCAAGT
>QLPG01052205.1:0-15567 GCA_003314385.1 Gomphus sp. MG54 | reverse complement strand
GCAGAAAAAGAGGAGAACCCAGCAGTAACAGCCTAGGAGAGAGGCAGCAGAGACCCAGAAAGCCAGAAGAGACAGAGGAATGTCATTAGCAAAGCAGCCAGCAGGTGGGGGGAAGCCACACATGAGTTTAAAAG
This sequence comes from Gomphus sp. MG54, assembly GCA_003314385.1. NCBI lineage: Eukaryota > Fungi > Basidiomycota > Agaricomycetes > Gomphales > Gomphaceae > Gomphus > Gomphus sp. MG54. The sequence continues at coordinate 15,433 of QLPG01052205.1, read as the reverse complement.
AAAAATGTTTGAACTTAATTGTGTCATATGATCAGAGCTGAGCCTAAAAACTGTGTTGTGGTGGATCAGGCCCAGTCATGCCTCGTACACAGAAAAAGCAGGAAACTGATGGTTCTGATAATATTTAAGATAAAAGTAAATAAATAATCAACATGTTGACCTCACTGGACTCACCATTTCTGAAGGCTTTGAGGAATTATTCCAACCTCCTGTGTATGAAAGGAGATAAACACTGTTCAGCATCCCTGAGACAGCTGAATCAAAAAATACCACACTCACCCAAGCCTCTAGGGCATCTAGAGCCCATTTCTACCTGAAGCTATACAGGGAGATGATGATTCAAGCCCTACACCCTCTCCTACCCTGCCAAATGTTAGGCTCCCGAAGGGAATGTGGCCTTCCTGGAGGCAATCCGAGGCTCCTAATGACCCAGAACCACCTGGGGATGACTCCCCAGATGATAGCAATGAGGTGCAGCAAAGAACCCCACAGAAGTGCTGAGGGAGTAGTCCAGGAAGGGGGGATCAAGGAAAAGGGTGTAATGTCAGTACAATGAATCTAAAAACAGTGGTGGAACCTTACTTTGATTCCAAATTACATCCTGAGATCAGTCCTGGATGGGATGGGGACCCTAATGCCTTAGCTCAGTGGATATAGAAAGTTAATCATATCGTGGACTGCTCACCTATGGTACACGAACAGTTGGGCAAAATCATACCCCTCTGACTGTGAAGAAACACAGAGTGGTAGTGCTTTTCATTACCATTAAGCTATAGAAGGCAAGCTGCAGTCAATTGGAAAACTCTGAGAGAAACAATAGCCACTTACTTCATGAACTGCACTTGGCTAGATTGCTAGAAATCCTGTGCAAATTGTACATCATATTGAGAGCATGGACATGCTCATGAAAGTTCCAGCGAATATTTTGTAAGGAAGCTAGAGCTGCAGCATCTAGTGCACAAGATGTCAGACAGTGAGCTTATCTTAGAAATAATGACAGACATACCTTCATTCTGGCACACGGTCATCGATGCCAGGGATGCACCACCATTGTAGATTTTCAGTCAGTGATTAAGTATCATGAAGATTCACTAGCTCACACACCTTTTGTCCCTTCTAACAATATCGAGTGAAGGTTACAGAACCTGGAGATGAGCTTGACAAGAGGTTATCACCCCAATTTGGAAACTGCACATTGAAGTATGATACCAAATATGGGAGGTATAAGCGCCCAAACACTTTGGTCAATGTCTATCAGCTGTAAGTCTATAAGATTATTGTTGTGAGCTGCAGTTTATAGGACAGCAGCCAATTATTGACATGTTGACACTGCACAACTACATTTTATTCTAAACTTATGTAGGGAAATAATATACAAAGTTATTTGAATTAATATTAGGCAATGATTATACAACCTTGGCTTTTGAGAACAAATCAGCCTAATGTCAACATTTATATTTCATGATTTCAACCTTTTTTCAAGCTTGAGAGTCGACCTTGAAAAATGCAGAATCCAACCCCTGACCAGGGTTTTGGGTTAGGCTAAACTCCAGAATTTTACTCAAGGTTATTTTCAGCTCCGGCCTGAATGGTGGTGTAAGGTGGGATGAAACTCGACCAGACAAGAAAAGGAAAAAAGGAAATATAAGTCCTAACAGCAGCCATCCTAAGGTGGGGTGAAACTCGACCATGCAAAGAAAACAAGAAAACCAAGGTCAATAGACCAAAAGTCCCAAACTGTGAAAGCCTTTAGGGAAAAGCGACCGGACAACTGAGAAGTAGATTAATCTATACCTCACAACTGCCTAAAAAGCTGTATGAGGCCTAACCCATCTGAAATAACCTGGCTATCCACCCTCACATGTGCTGGTGCAGGGTGGTAACTCAGCCCCCCTTGGGGGGAGTGGGATGGGAGGGTTTAGTGGGTTGAGTATAGAACTCAACCCCACACTATCCAAGCCGTATACTAATGACTCAGGTGTCTGGCTACAGATTCCCCTCCATGGCAAAAAAAAAAAAAAACAATTGGATACCCCCTGGTGGGGAGGCTGCTTGTTGTCCCAGGCATTGGCCTTAAAGTGGTCCAGGGATGGCAACTCTAGGGTTTCCTTGGAGTTAGGGTAGTTCCTGCCAGGGAAAACCCTGAAGGCCAACTGGATGCCTAAACCAAGCAGAGCCTTGAATCAATGAGAGTTGTAGTAAAGGCTCAGGAAAGTCTTTGTAATAGAGAATGTGAAAATCATTTTTCCTACTTGAGGGCAGGCACTTAAGGGCAGGCAAAAAATAGGCACCCAGAAATAGGCACCCAAGAGAATGTCCTAAAGGGCAAGTATCAAAGTGTAATAACTTGAGTGTAGGCCTTAAGAATGGAAAATTGGAAAACACCAAAAACCTGAAACAAGGAGTAGTTATCCTAATAGACCAAGTAGGTAGGATCTGGGATAATGAAACTACATCTGACAAAAGTCAAGTCCTTAATTTGAGCCCTCACAAGGACAACGATGGATCCAAGGCCTGGCTAGCCAAGGGACTATCGATAAAACACTCTGGCTACTAAACAATTACAAATAACAAATTTTTATAAATCCTGCAGGTATAGATTTGGGCGGGTTGGATAATCCTGACCCCTACCTGTACCCATGCTATTCCTAAGCTGCTACTCACATGGGTTTCCAATACCCAAGCCAATCACTAGTGACCAAGTCATTCACAAGTTACATAGTATGTCAGTCTCAGTTTGGTACCTTCATCATCCAAATTTGGTTCACTCATCTTCAATTATTCCTACCCCACTTATTTGTCAAGTACATGTACCAAGATTCTGGTAATTTGGCAGTGCCGACTGAGCAGTCAGATTACATCCATCATATACAAGTGCCCACACTACATGCAAGTCACTTGGTATGCTGGTCTCAGCTTGCCACATCCACCATCCACATTCCTTGTTCCCATCCCTCATCTACTCTACGCCATTCACCATCCATTAATCCCACCATGCCTACTCTTTATTCCTCAATCCACCTCACTTCAGGACATCCCGTCCTTGTTTTATCCTTGGCCACTGTCAAGTACACGTACCGAGACCTATTGTCAAGCGTCGGGTACTGATGGTCTTCGGTACTGCCAAGGGGTGTTGGCGAAAGGTTGGGCGGACTATGGCCAAGTCCTGCAGGCCAAGAGTAGTGGCGTTGGCTTCAATGTACTCGTGTGTTGTGCCCTACTTGCCGTGCATGCCACTGTATTTGCAACAGACAGATACTCGGGAGGATGCTGAGGATTACTATTAGAGTATTTTAGTCGGTACTGCCAAGTTACCAGATCCTCGGTACGTGTACTTGACACCTGTCCACTCGGCAATGCCAACCGAGCAACTATCCTATATTCATGACCAAGTGCCCATGCCACATGCATAACACTTGGTACACCGGTCTTGGCTTGGTACATCCACCATCACACCCCTTGTCCTCACCCTTCGGTCCATCTTACCTCGGGACTTCCTATCCTTGCATTATCCTCGGTCACAACTCCAATGTTTTATACTCAGCCACTCCCTATTGTCCTATTCTTGGCTACATTTCTATTATCCTATCCTTTATTGTTCTATGCCCATTTGCATTCCTTCATTCTAATTTTACTGGTTGTGGACAATAACCACATGCTCTGCACACCTTGTTGTCTCACATTCCTTATTCCACATGTCGCTTCTTAACCTATATAAGTAGGACATGCATGTACATATCTGTCAAGTCCACATACCGAGACCCATCTGCCGGCAGTGCCGACCGAGCAATTACTCTATATCCACGACCAAGTGCCCGCGTCGCCCGCATAACACTTGGTGCGCCGGTCCCGGCTCGGCACATTCGCCATCCGCACTCCTCGGCTCGTTTTCACCTCGGGACTCCCCGTCCTTGTATTATCCTCGGACGCGACCCATTGTTTTATATCCGGCCACTCCTTATTGTCCCCTTTCGAGTCACGATCCTATTATACTGTCTTTTATTGTTCTATCCCCGCTTTGCATTCCTTGTTCTAATTTTGTTCGTTGTGGACAACAACCACATTGCTCTGCATACCTTGTTGTCCCACATTCCTTATTCCACATGTCGCTTCTTAGCCTATATAAGTAGGACATGGATGTACATACTTCCTCATTCTGGGTATCAACTAGGCTTAGGCCCTTCTACCTTCTTCTCATCTGTTAAGTCCTTGACTCAGGCCAGCATCTTCAGCATCCCCCTGAGTATCTGTCTGTCGCAAATACAGTGGCACGCACAGCAAGTAGGGCGCAATGCACGAGTACGTTGAAGCCAACGCCACTACTCTTGGCCTGCAGGACTTGGCCATAGTCCGCCCGACCTTTTCGACAACACCCTTCGGCAGTACCAAAGTCCGTCAGTATCCGGCTCCTGACAATATCTCCTCATTCTGGGTATCGACTAGGCTTAGGCCCTTCTACCTTCTTCCCCACTGTCAAAGTCCTCGACTCGGGCTGGCATCACCAGCATCCTCCCGAGTACCTGTCTGTTGCAAATCGGCGGCATGCATGGCAAGTAGGGCACAATGTATGAGTATGTTGAAGCCAATGCCATTACTCTTGGCCTGCAGGACTTGGCCATTGTCTGCCCGACAACCCTTGGCAGTACCGAAGTCCGTCAGTACCTGAAACCTGATAGCCACAACCATTGTTTTATAGTCAGGCACTCCCCATTATCCTATCCTTGGCCACATTCCTATTATTCTATCTTTTATTGTTCTATCCCCATTTACATTCCTTCATTCTAATTTTACTCATTGTGGACAATACCCACATGCTCTGCATACCTTATTGTCCCATATTCCTTATTCCACATGTCACTTCTTAAACCTATATAAGTAGGACATGCATGTACATACTTTTTCATTCAGGGTATCAACTAGGCTTAGGCCCCTTACCTTCCCTCTCCTCTGTAAAGTCCTCACTTGGGCCAGCACTTCAGCACCCCCCAAGTACCTCCTCTGGCCCAAATTGGTGGCACACATGGCAAGTAGGATGCAACACACGAGTACATTGTGTTGGAATATTTTGACCAGCATCTGTACATGGTTGCCATGTCACATTAGTCACACGCAATCTGTAATTCCTCATCTGTTTCCAACGAGCCATTACCTCCGCTCAAGCCAAGCAGTTGTCCTTTCCACGGTCCTTGCTCAGCACCACCGAAATTCAACACAAACAGATCACGGGTTGCTCCCGTTAACCACCACTGGTGCTGATAGGATCTGTGGAACCTCGAAAGCCCAAACCCAGTCGAAGCCGTACCTACCAAAAGCATGCACAACCAGGCCTAACGAAAGCCTATGACGTTCGACCGAAAGCCACACCTACCGAAAGTGCACCAGGCCTACTGAAAGCCTGTTGTAACCAAAACAAAAAGCCACACCTACCGAAAGTGTGCCAGGCCTACTGAAAGCCTGTTGTAACCGAACTGAGAAGCCATACCTAGTGAAAGTATGCTGGGCCTATCAAAAGCCTGTTTTTCCCTATGTTCGCTGAGATGATTTCCATTCTACTCTACCTATGCAACCCTGGATACATGTCTGTAATGGAACTTATATGTGGATCTACCCCCTCGCACCATGAATCAGTATGGGATCTGGAGAACTGAGATAGAAGTTAGGAGTTTGTATTTCAGGAGGTGCATGGAGAGCAGATGCCGCTTGTCAAGCCCGCAACACCGAGTACCGACTTACTCGGGAATACCGACCAACCAGCCCTCACCCGCATTATCTCGTGCCACCGCGCGACCTTGACTCGGTACATCCGTTACATCGTATGGACCACTCCCCTCGTACACCCCCTTCCATTGTTCCTTCAACCCCCTATCCACTCCTTTACCCGTTTCCTCCAAACAACATGACGGCCACTCATGGTCTTGGCCTTTGCCATTGTTTTATCTTAGGCCACCCTCTATTGTTCTATTCCCGCCCACCGTTTCATTATCTTATTCTCAGCCATACTCTATTATTCTAATACCGCCTACATTCCTTATTCTATTTCTGATCACTGTGGACAATGCCTCCATGTGGTTGCTTCATACCTTATTGTTTCCATTCCTTACGCCACCCTGTTCCACATCTTGCTTCTTAACTATAAAAGTAGCGGGATGTATGTAGATAGTTCTTCACTCAGAATATCAATTGATTCGCACCCCTTTGTCCGCTCTCTATTTCTAAAGTCCTTTGCTCGAGCCGACGCCCTCGGCACCCTCTCAAGGCTCCCCTCGCTATCCAAATTAGTGGCACACACGGAAGAGCAGGGCGCAACCCAAGAGCACGTTGAAGCCTAGCCACCCCGTAACGGTTTGCAGGATGTAACCGATATCTCGGCATCACCGAATCTTGACACCGCTCAAGGAGGTGTGTTGGAATATTTTGACCGGCATCTGTACATTGGTTGCCATGTCACATTAGTCACACATGATTTGTAATTCCTCATCTGTTTCCAATGAGCCATTACCTCCGCTCAAGCCAAACAGTTGTCCTTTCCACGGTCCTTGCTCAGCACCACCGAAATTCAACACATTGAAGCCAAAGCCACTACTTCTGGCCTGCAGGACTTGGCCATTACCCGTCTGCATCCCTGGCATTACCGAAGTTTGACAGCCTGACATTATTCTTTTATGCCTCATTTCCATTTGTTTTGGTATATTTCAATAGTTGGTTGTCTTGACCAAATTTCTGATATCTTGTTTTCATGTCTTATTCTTTTGCATACATTTCTTGTTTTACCCTGTTAGATGTCAAGGTTATTCATCCCCATTTCTTTAACTATATAAGTAGCATATTTGATGTATGTATTTCTTTATTCCAAACATTAACAGCAATTAGTCTGTATATCTCTTAGCCTCTCTATCTTAGCCCACATTTGGGCCAACACTCTCAGCACTCTCCCAAATGATCCTCCTGAAATTTAGTAGCCTTACATAAGAAGGGTGCAATGCTGTCAAGTACACGTACTGAGTATCAGTAACTCAGTGGTGCTGACCAAATGATCAGCCTATGTCCATGTGCAAGTGACCAAGCCACATACAAGTCACTTTGTATGTTGGTCTCAGCTTGGCACATTCATCACCCACATTCTCCATTCTTATCCCTCATCCACTCTTCCTTCATTCATTATCCATTATTCCCCACCCTATTTCTTCTTTATTTCTCTGCCTGTTTCACCTTGGGACATTTTACTATTATTTTATCCTTGGCCATGACTCTATTGTTTTATATTTGGTCATTTTCTATTATCTTATTCTTGGCCACATTCCTATTATCTTATTTTCATTGTTCTATTCTCGTTTACATTCCTTTATTCTATTCTTGATTACTGTGGACCATACTTCCACATGATCTCCATACCTCATTGTTCTCCATTCCTGGTGCCTAACAGTATATTCAGAACCACACTACTTCCCATGTTTCATTTCTTACAAATTATGCCCCCATGAACTAGATATTTGACCCACACTGATGACAGGCAGTTCACCCCCATGGTTTTACAACGAAGGGTGTGTAGTACCTCTGGCACCCCACCCCTTCTAATCGGTTATACTTTGCCACCGCCAATCGAACTATGTGTCTTGCCTCACCCTTCAAACAGCACTCATGCATTGAAGAAGTGGTCAATGACAACATCAAATATGTAGATGATGACAACAGCAATCAGGAACTCTACTCAGTAGAGGACAAACTTGGCTTGGTACATTCTCAATTCTCATGAAGATATTGAAGCTGAGGGATAGCCTCAACAAGATTGGCAGGCCAACATGCCTGAACCCTCTCGTACCCCTATAGCCATGCCTTCTCAACCTGCAGCTACACCCCCTCAGCCCATGGCTGTACCACCACAAGCTGGGCAAACTCCCTGAGCCAGGCCAGGTAAGCTCTGCAAACCAGGCCAGCTTCTAGGGCCAGGGCCCCTATAAACCCAACCAACAACAACCACCTTTTAAACACTATTTTCAAACTTGGCAGAACAGCCCAACACCATCATCAGATTGGTCAAGCTGCCAGAATTTGCGAGCCAGAGCCCTTTGATGGGACTGACCTGAAAAAACTTAAAGGTTTATTTTTCTTTGTAGAATGAACTTCTGTACTTGGCCCAATCCATTTCCTGATGATAGGCAAAAGGTCAATTACATGGTCTCCTATCTGAAGGGAATGGCTTTAGAATGTTTCGAGATGACTGGTAATTTTAACACAGAACCTTATTGGATGGGCGACTTAGAGCTATTCATCAATGAGCTTCAAATTAACTTCAGCTCATGAGATGAACAAGCTGATGCTGAGCTCGCCCTTGAAAAGCTGACTATGCAGGACAATCATAATGCTACTAGGTTTTTTGTAGAATTTTACAGGCTTGCAGCTCTCATTGATTACAACAACAATGCTCTCCTCTATAAGGCATATATGACACTGCCAAAGTGCATCATGGATGGCCTCATCCACTTTAACAAACCCTGCACTCTCAACGACCTTTGAAACCTCATTCAAAGGATCAACATGAGATATTGGAAACAAAAGGCTGAGCAATCTCTAGAAGGAAGTAATGAGCCGAAGAAAGATTTGAAATTCGACAAGTATGGTAACTGATCTACCTCAGACAACTGCCAGCAAGGTAACAGCAATGATAACAATGGCAACAAGGATACCTCAAACCAATCGAAGAGCAGGGACAATAAAACTCCTCAGCCCAACCCACCCAGGTACACTAAGAATCTCAGGAAGGATGGTAAGCTCCTCCTAATAGAACAACAATGACACATGGATAACAACCTTTGTCTCCTTTGTGCTTCCAGTAATCACAAAGTCACCGAATGCCCTAAGGCAACCAAAGCCTGTGTGACTACCACTCCCAACTCCACTTCCCAGGCAACTGAGGCCTCAGACACCATGGCTGAAGAATTAGCCCAGGTGCCCAGGAACTAGCCTGCCATCCATTAGCCTCTAAGCATACTGAGAGTTGCATTGACTCGGATAGTACCAGTAGTGAGGTTTAGATCAATGCTTTTATTCCTTTTCCTCTCCTTTTAATTCCTCTGTTATCTGATTGGGTGCCAAAACCCTCAGTAACCCACATTGGATGCTTGATTGAATCAGCACCCACTCATAGTTCATTTGCTTTTGGACAAAATCCCATTATTTTATTCTCTCTTAGAGATTCCTTTGATATAGTACTGCTAATTCAGTCACTACTGAATATGTAGATATATCTGCTAGATTTTCTATCAGGATGATTTCTGTCCACCCATCCATCTGTCATGTTGCTAGATTCGTCAGTTGGCAATATTTAGTCACAACTCACTCACCTGCTATAATATATTGATTAACAGGGTATTGGGCAGCATTATATTCCATAATACCATTAACATTTTAAGGTGCATCCTGATAGCCTCGGTCTAGTTGGCACTTGCCACTGCTCTAACAGCCTCACCAGGATCATGTTCCATCGCTGGAAGCTCTGCTAATAGCCCTAGTCAATGCAACTGCCTTTGTGCATGCTTGTATACCAGAAAGGCTGGCAAGCTTTTTAGCTAGGACCTCTTGGTCAGCAGCACTATTTGGCACATTGAGCCAAGGTCTCTTCCATCTGTTCCCATCTATTCCCACTCTATCCATTCCATATATTCACATTATATGCTATCACCACTCTTTTTCTGTTCTCTTCAGCTCAAAGCTGATACTTTTACTAGATGGTGGGATGTCTACCTAAAGGGGGGTGGCAACTAGCTAAAAACCCTTCAAACTCTACAATCTCCCCTCCCAAAGACATCCCTTCCCAAAACTTCCCTCCATTTACCCCTCTCCACTCTCCATCCCAACCTTAATTCCCTCTGTCCCCTCTATTCTGACCTTAATTCCTCTCCATCCTGACCCTATAACCTCCCGACTCTCTATTCCTGACCTTACAATCACACCCATTTCTGACACCTCTCTCAGTCCATCTATCACCCTCTCTTTCCCTCTGTTTATTACAACCAAATCAGCCAAACATCTCAGCACATTTCACTTCTCTTATATCTTTTATTTTTCTTTCATTTTTTCACTCACTAATAGAATAAAACAAATTTTATTTTGAGACTACTTCAAAGTCTCATCAGTCTCCCCCATATCCTCATCCTCATCTCCCTTCCCCTTCCCCTTCCCTTTCCCTTCCTCTTCATCCTCTTCCTTGTCATTTACCAACTGATCCTCCTCTGAACCCTCATCTCCTCCCAACTCTCCCACTCCTCCTGAACCCCCCCTCTGCCATGAGGAACAACATCTTCTCCATCCTATCCTTCCCTCAAAGGAGGGTCTCTAGCAATTCCACTATCTGCCTACTGACTGACAGCTTAGGCTATGAGACTTCCGCTACTGCTACCTTCCTGCTCGGGCACATGGCAGTAGCCCACCTTGGCCTCTTCCTTAACGGTTCCGTCTCCTCCTCCTCATCCTCCTCCTCACTCTCCACTCCCATTTCCTCATTGTCATCCTAGATGATGGGATGGCTTTTTGCCTTGGACACTTGTGGTGTAGCCTTACTTACGATTACGACCTCATGAAATAATAGCAGCGACACAAACATGTCAACAAACAAGGACAGTAGACAATTCCAGCCAGATCAACCCGAGCACACCAAAATCCTCAGCAAAAATGGCAAGCTCCTCCCAATTGAACAACAGAGACACATAATCAACAACCTGTGTCTTTTTTGTGGCACAAAAAATCACAAGATTGCCAGGTGCCCTAAAACAAGCAAAACCTGTGCAACTACTACCTGTTATAGCCCATACCTTCAACAAACCCACACTAACCCCCACAACCACCCGCTTCCATTCCGAGACCTTTCCGACCGAAAGAACGAAAGACCGTCTCCCGTGGATCCCGTTCCCGTCACGTCTGTCCGAAACACCGCGTTTCCGTGTCCGACCAAGACACCGTTCCCGAGTCCGCTCCCGGCCGAGGACTCAATACTTTGATAACCAACGCGCAAGACTACCGCGTACCTCACTCCCTTGTTCTCTTTCTTACATTAACCCCTTGTACTATCTTTCTCCTTGTTTTATGACCGGCTAAAGTTAGTACAAAGAACGTTACATGTATATAGTCTCGCAGTCGACTGGACTGTTCGCTAGTACGAATATCGAATTAGTTTCCCCCCTCCCAGTTTCCGATTCATTTCCGGTAAACCCCTCACCTCCTTTCCGAAATTAGGGACAGACGATCGAGGAGGGCGCAACACATAAGTTGAAGCCAAGTCCCTTCGACCTCGAACACCTCAGTGACCGGATTGATCTATTCCGTGACCTACCCTAAACTTCCGGCGCCTCCGTCTCCGTCCGTGGTCCGTCCGACCCCGATCTCGGTCTCCGGCCCCATTACGGACCCTCGCACTACCCCAGAAACCCCCTTCGGAAGTGCTAGCTAAGCGCCTGACACGCGGACTTAACAGTTACATTCGTGGTGTCACATGTACCTATGGCGCATTTGGGGCATCGCATTTGTGTTGGTGTGTGCACGTACACGTAAGTTGTGCTTGTGTTGGAGTTGACGCCCCGGGTTGGGCCTGGGTCAAGGGTGCTCACAGCTTGACCCACACCCACACCCAAGGACACCCAAACCAGTGACCCATGTGGGTTGGCCTGACCCGTGCATTTCCCTAGGAACAGCTGAACATCTTGGCACATTTCACTTGTTCCTTTCTTCTCTTATATCTTTTATTTTTCTTCCTCACTCAAAAGAAAAATGAAAATATATATAAAATCAGTCATCGTTTCAAAGTCTCATCTACTACCATCACTTCCTCCTTATTCCTATCTTCCTTCCCCTGTTCTTCCCCTTTATCCTCCTCATTGTTATCATCCACCAATTAATCCTCTCCTGAACTCTCCCCTCTGTCCAAACCTCTCAAACCTCTCAAACCCCTGTGCCAGTCCTCACCCAATAGGGCCACTGTATGACCTATGTACTGCACTCCCTCCACCAAGCAGAGGCGCAGTTGGTTCATCCTGGCCTGACCCTCCAGGAGATCCTCTCAGATCTTAGCAGGACACCAAGATCCTGATCCTTCAGGCTGTGGGACTTCCACAGTCATTGCCTATCTGCTAGGCCACATAGTCACTGCCTGTCTGCTCAGTTACATAGTCACAGCCCATCTTGGCTTCTTCTTCAGCCACTCCTCCTCCTCCTCCAGATCTTCCTCTTCAGTCTCCCTGCCCTCACTCTCCTTTTCTGACTCTACCTCCTCCTGGCTCTTCACCTTACATACCTAAGGTGCCACCAGTTTGCAGCCTACCTTCCACCGGTTGTACTCCTTGCATGCAGCCCCTCCAGCTGGGATGATGCAGTCATCCCCACACCTCTTAAAAGTAGGGCAAGGGGGACCATCGGCTGGTGTCCACTTCTTTTTGGCCTACTTTGTGTGCTATCAAAGCAAAATTAAAACAATAAAAAATAAAAAATAAAAAAAATTAAAAAAAATTAAAAAGTTCCCAACTCACCTTGGCCCCTCTTGGCCTACCACCTACCACCCTTAGTCATCCTGCTGGGCCCCACCTCCATGCCCCTCTTGCATATAAGAGTCTTTAGGAGCCTCCATCTGTTCAATGCCCTTGTTTTTGGGTATTTGGGCTATCTTCCCCACATCCTTAGGAGTTTCCACCTCACTCATCTCCTTGGGAGCCTGTATTCCTGCCCTTTTGGCCAACTCAGCCCATTTCTTCTTGGTGGCTTCCTTGGCCAGGCATTGTTCTTCTGCTACCTTGGCTGCCTTCTTTGTAGCCTTCTCTGCCTCCTCTGCTGCCACCTTCACAACCTTGGTAGCTTCCTCATCTGTTTGCCTCTGAGTCTCAGCGGCCTCTTGTGCCAACTGATCTGCCTTCTCCTTTTCCTCCTGCTAGCATTGCCAGACAAGCCGGTTCTCCTCACACCTCTTTATCTTATCATCAGTTTTGGCTCCCATTTTTTCACTTAGAAAAGTTGATAGGAGGTATTGATGTGGTTGGCTGATGGAAAAGCCTGGGAAATTTCCTAATCAATCTGTGACATCACATTAGCACCCGGATCTCTATTTTAAAACTCCACCTACTGGCTTCATGGGTTCAGCTGCTAGGAGGGGGATACTATCAAGTCCACAATACTAAGCTCCAGTTCACTCGGCAGTACCAACCGAACGACCCTTACAGCTTAATCCCACACACCAGTGATAAGTCATTTCTCACTAGTACGTAGTCTCGGCTCAGTACATTCAGCACATCATTTTGTTTACTCTCCTTATCCCATCCCCTCTATTCCTTGTTATTCTTTCATTCCCCATCTTCCCTTTACCTGTTTCCCCTCAGGACAATTACTATTCACTTATTATTCAGTCACAGCCCTATTGTTTTATACTTGGCCACTTTTTATTATTCTATTTTCATCTACACTCCTATTATTTTATTTTCAGTCATATTTCATTGTTCTACTCTCATTTCCATTCCTTTATTCTATTCCTGATTATTGTGGACAATGCTACCACATGGTCTCTATACCTTATTGTTCTCCATTCCTTATGCCACCCTGATTCCACATCTCGCTTCTTAACCTATGTATATAAGTAGCAAATGTATGTAGATAGTTCTTCAGTCTAAATATTAACTAGGTTTATGCCTTCTTGCCCTCCCTTCTTCTGTCTGAAGTCCTTTACTTGGGCCGACACTCTCAGCACTCTCCGAGTATCTCATCTGTTCCAAATCAGTAGCACACATGGAAAGTAGGGTGCAATACATGAGTATGTTGAAGCCAAGCCACCCCAACCAGCCTGCAGGACTTGGCCACTTCCTGCCAGCATTGTAAAGTCGGCATTATTACTATAGTGCTCAGCCCATGCATCATTGGCAGTACTGGTGCCTGACACTGACACATGGATTTAACAATCAGGGCATTACATAATCAGCTTAGAATTAGCATATATAGAGACTAGTTCTGTAGTGTAAAAGTAGCTTTAGTCTTAACATTATCTATGATCCATTAGATTACCTGTGTAGCCAAGCAGTTATATAAGTTGGTCCAAAGACCACTTAGGTACATTGGTCTGAAGACCTGTCAACAAACAGAGGTTTATTTTGAACTCACCCTTCTACCAAAGTAGTAGGCTTTCTTGGTATATCACAGTTGTTGCTACTGAAGTAGCAGACTCTCCAAAATATTAAAAGGTATGCAAAAATATAGTAAAAGAACTAAATCAGATTATATAGAAGATCTGTGGAAATAATTCTAGGCAAGGGTAGAACTAATAGTTTATGCTTATAAACTATTATTCCTATACATAATTGACAAGGTACCTGCCAAGGCCCTCTCTAAACATTTCTTTTTAGACAACAACCCAGACTGGCATTAACTTGCTATTGTCTTGTTAGAGAACTTGATTAGGTTTTATTCACACCAAAGTTTTGTCATGGTTCTCAGGTTCCCTCATTGTTAGGAACTGTATGCCAGCATGCCTGACTATTCATTTCAGCCCACTCAGCCCAACTACACCTCGCTTGCCTATCCAACTATACGCCCTCAGCCCATGGACTATATGCATCTCATGTATCCATATTAGTATCACATGCTCCTGTCAATTCATTCATTCCATTTACATCACACTCCATATGCTCGCAATTCTATTCTGTCTTCATTTACGTCAATATCCTTTCATTTATGTTCTGCTCCACTTTCATTTATTCGCAATTCTGTTCAGTCTCTTATATCCAATTTGCTATTATGTTCCTTAGGGTAACTCCATTGGGAATCAGAGTGACACATCACTCTCCAATGTTACGGAGGAGATCAATATTTGGGACGTAGTATTTCTGTTCTCGCTTTTCACAATCCTTGGCTTTCTTATTCTATTATAGGAATCTAGTTGACTCCTAGTAGATTTGAAAGTAGTATAAAGATCTTTTACATTCAGTAGTTCAGTCCTCAGTCAGATAATTGACTTTGATTTTCGACTGAGCTAATTCTCTGTCTCGCCTTTCTGAAATTAGAGACCAGTGCGATCTGATGGGTGCAACATACTGTACAAGTTGAAGCCATGCCCTGTCCTAAACCTTGCCATTGTTTATCTTTGGGAGATATTATGTTTATTATGATTATGTCATTCCTTCACATCGTAACACTCATCAATGGTTCCAAAACACCATCTCTTTTGACTATAAAAGTAGCATATCATCCATCATGTATGTATTCTTTATTCAGAATATCAACCAAGATACTGTTACGATGATGAGAAAGGATGTAATCATAATATATTTAATCTCCCAAAGGCGAGACAATGGCGAGGTTCTGATTGGGGCTTGGCTTCAACATATTGCGTTGCACCCACTAGACCGCACGGTCCCCAATTTCGTAAGGGCAAGACAGAACAGAAGTGAACAGAGGAACCTTAGTCAAA
>QLPG01052202.1:0-14213 GCA_003314385.1 Gomphus sp. MG54 | reverse complement strand
GAGCCTAATTTCAGTGGACTCTAGTTCCCGCCGCTTTTTAGGAGTACATGTACCCTGAGAGGTAGGGAAATACATGAATAATGGATTTTTGTAAATGAAATGGCAAACACACCCCACCGTTCCCTGACTGTGGCAAAGTACGAAGGCGATAGTGGCTGCGAACAAGTAAAATATTTTCGGGCTTTAAATCGGTGTGCACAATCCCTTGGGAGTGTAGGACTAAATAACTGTGTTTAGTCAGGAAATGAAGTGCAGAAAATATACTCACATGCAACGCTATCGAACAACTGGCGAGCAAATTGTTGTATATGAGCCAGTGGGAATCCTACGTACTCGTTCTCCTTCAGGAAATCCAAAATAGACTTTCCAAGGAGCTCCGTAACGATACAAATGTGGTTTCGATGGTCAAAGCATTCCAAAATCTGTATGCATTGACTGAGAGGGAGGGGGGGTGTTAGTTTTGAGTTCTGTCATGATCAGATAAACGATATTAGCACATACTGTATGTTGGTCGGATCTCGCTCTTTGAGGCGATTCAGGACACTAATTTCAATTTTACCTGCTTCGCGAAACTCTGGAATAGCACGGATAATCTTGACGGCCACTCGCGTTTGTAGCTTGGTGTCGATGGCTTCAACAACTTTTCCAAAAGTACCCTGACCTAGAAACCCGACCGTTCGGTCTTGGACAAACAATCTCAGTACAACAATTACACTCGTCGAGTTTAATTTTAATTTTATTTGTATTTTTTGTGGAATGGGACGTACATCTGTTGTGAATCAAATCGTCTGCCGTTGAGACGTAGTGTCCTTCCTTGTCGTCGCACGAAGAAGCCTGGTTGGACGCTTGAGGGGACTGAGACTAATGGGATATTCAACAAAAAAAGTCCCGAAGAAATCGAGGATGGTCAACGACCCACCCCGGTGAGAGAGCCACCCTCCTCTGGCCAATGTTTGGTCCCTGATGTCCCTACATTGGGCCTTTTGTAATTTAAACAGTTGAAGGACGCTGGATCATCCCCGTTTTCTCGTTTCCTCTTCTTGGTTGGCCGGGAGATTAAGGGGCTTGAATATGAGCCGGCGCCGTTGTTAACGTGGTACCACGCAACCTGTGAGGCTGAACCCTGGGCGAGAGTTCTTCTTGGTGGGACATATGTATCCATCGAGACAACGCCGAGACCGTTCACTTTATATAAAGAGGCTGTGGCAGAAGCAGTTGGTGGGGGTGTGTCTTCAATCATGATCACATCCCTCATCTGGCCGTTGGCGTCAACCTCTTGGACCTCCCTATATGATACCTGTGCTGGCAGCGGCGTGGAGGGCATAGTACAAGAGAGAGTGGGAGTTAGGACGTGGATATGTCTCACCGATGTAAGTTCAGCTGCGATTGTGTTTGGCGAAGGCAGAGACGGAGCAAGAGCGCCTGAAGCTTACTTTCCCTGGGAAAAACGTTAACTCCTCTGCTCCGTCGGCGGCCGTCGTAAGGGTTACATCGAGTAGCAACAAACATGAAGAATTCCCCCCGCGCAAGTATTTTCCTTCTAGATAGTTGATGCCGTTGTCCCTCTGTCTCTATGATGTCATATGACAAGTGGATGGCTCGTCTGTGGTTTGTTATATTCCCCTCCTGATTTCCAAGTCGAAATGCTTAGTGAACAGGTCCTACGATTACCTCTATTTATCATGCTAATGTATTATCTACGATTTCCAGCACATCCCCGCACAGAGACAGGATTATCCTCATACAGTACAGTCCATAGAGCATTACGGAAAAGATGTAGAAGGGAAAGTTGGGGTTCTAAGGTCAAATATCTTCATTGTACCATCCAGGGAGCATGTGGAAATCGTAGCGAATGATAAGGTGAGAGTTTGGTTTGGTAGATACATGCAGAATGCGCATCAAGCGTCTTCACTGAAGTTCGGAGTCCACTGATATTCCATGTCAGTTGATCATCGGGAATGCCATAAGGAAGGGGCGGAGAAGTGCGACCTTTATGAAGCCGTCCCAGGAGGAAGATATAAAGAACCCTTTGTCGATGTTAGACCAGTCAACTGATAAGACTTCACGAGTGTGTTCATTCCAGGCTTGGATAGGGAGATCCGACTCCTTGCGCATCCGAAGTTCACGTCACTGTCATGATTGTCGACTCTCAAGCCGTGATCTCGCTTTGAGCATTGCATCCCACAAATCGATCAAACCATCCCCCGATGCGGAGACAAATTGATTCTCATGTCTCTCCGACCAGGAAATATCATATAACCCTATTTGGGTGTCATAAGCCTTGTCCATTTCTAGCATAGGAGGTGCCAAAGACACGATGTGGAGCCGACCGTTGCCACCCAAACCGTAGTTTGGGGCTGAAGCAAGTGCTAGATCCCCTTTTTGAAATGGAGACCACGCTACAGAATAACGAGAGGAGGCAGACGTGTGTAATGAAGCAAGTGTGTTAATGTGTTCATCGTTGTGCAGGAACAAATTTGACCGGGTTCAACCGGGACACGGGCACAAAATACTGCTAATTGGCTGTATGTTGGCAGAAATCAACTCAATCCTGCCACTGGACGAAAGAGCGAGGGTTCCTCATTCATCCAAATAACATATACTCCCAGATTTCCCAAACACAGACGCAGCATGGTCTGAATCACCGCATCCCAATACATGCATCACTGCCCCTCATTTTAAAACAAATATATATATCTCATTTTAAAACAATAACAACAACAATCTTGAAACAGTACTCAAAATAAACAGTGGGAAATTCGCTTCTGTATGCACGTACATCACTCATGGCTGAATATACCGGTAGTTTCTTCAAATACATGATAGATAGCATGATATTACACACTTTCTCTTGGTTAAAGTTGACTATAAATTATTGGTTCTAAATATTTGACAGATATGGGGAGGAAAAGTGGAATTTTGTATGATTATTATTATTCTAATACATCTTTTTATTATATAGTAAACCTATCTACGCACGTCCCTTCCCAGAGACGCGTGAGAATTGACGCGTTGATAATGACGCGTATGTGTTTGGATATTCTCCCAAATCCGAAGACAAGTTGAGCCGGATCAGTGAGCATACCTCCCCCCTTTTCATGTCCCTGGAGGTGTCGGGATGAAACTTCAAAGGGCCAGAGAAATTCTCAGCGTCATGTGTCATCCCCCTAGGGTATAGTTTCGGTGACCGTTTAATGTATGAATGAAAGAGCAATAAATCACCATATGTGTAATATCACCATAAAGTCTGCTGGTATTTTTTGGCCATGATGCTAGGGTTGGGCGTATTAAATCAATTGTAAAACTGGTAATTGGGCGTAACGTGTACAGTGTCCTTTTTGAGGGCTTGATGATGTAGGCGGCGCCTAAACATAACTTAGCATAGTGCGGCCGCGTACCCACCATGAATAGGCTCAACTATAAACACGAAGCCTCATGTGTACCGCTTGACATAAATCTTCACCGTTTCACCCTTATTTCCTCAGCTCAGTCAGAAAACGACACGACTCCTATCGGTGGCCTGCACAATCTGTTTTTTTTTTTTTTTTCTCAATCTCGTCGGTAGGGTCTGCATATGTAAGGTTGCTTGTCGAAGACACTATAAATTCTCCAGTGGAGCTAGGATGCCATGTTTTCAGTAAGCTCTTCTCCGAGATATGTTTGTCGAGTGCATCTACAAGCGCTTGTGCACCTGTCTACTTCTTCATAGTCATATGGTGAGCAGAAGGACCGACCATAAAGGAGGTAGTGTTGCTGCTGGATTTATTTTATGCCTTCTCCCGGTGTGTACTTGTTGGCTGCTTGTTGAGCCAGGCGACAGTTTCCCAAGGTCCCTCCTTCTCTCCGACATGGTCTAAACCCGTGCCGAACGACTCTTCGCCACAGATGGACAATCTGCTGGCGTCCATTGGGATTCCTAAGAACTTCCATCCTGAATGGATGTCAATTGTGTGAGGAAGGGTCATAATGATATTTACATACCAGTTGGAACCTGAAAGACTTCCAAGCTTGTTTTCTTGGGAACATGGTCGATCGCCTCAGAGGTAGGCATAGTTCTGGAGGGCCCTGGACACTGCCTT
The DNA here is from genome assembly GCA_003314385.1 of Gomphus sp. MG54. Lineage (NCBI taxonomy): Eukaryota > Fungi > Basidiomycota > Agaricomycetes > Gomphales > Gomphaceae > Gomphus > Gomphus sp. MG54. Next base: position 10,134 of record QLPG01052202.1, on the reverse strand, counting down.
TCTTGAAGTACGAGTTCACTTCTCCCCAATCGGCGATGATAACGACCGAATCCCAGGGAGTGGCAAACGCTCCCTTGCCATAGATCATATTTCTGTCACCTTCGCCGTCATTGGCAGGTCCAAACGCGATATTGTCGCGTTCCACGATTTACACAAAGGAGAAATAGTATGTGATATTTGGGTCAGGATGACATACACCGAAGTAAGGAGCGGGACTGCATATTGGACGGATGATTCGGGGAGTTTGAGGCTGTGTATGAGATTCGCACGGGCGTATGGTTAGGTGACGCCACGCAATCCGTGGTATAACACACAGAAAGTTGGTGTGGAGGTGAGGAAGGACTTGGTGAGTAAGCCATCAAAGTTGGAGGAGAGAAATTCGACATACCCTGTCACTGAGCCGAGGGTGGACAAAATGTGAATTCTCCAATTTTAGAGAGGTAGACCTAGAATAAAAATAAAGGGGTGATGAATGGCAGCAGCAGCAGCCGCAACAAAAGAACATTTCTCACTTCAGGAGCAGAAATAACTGGTAGCTTGTGTATGTCTCTGTCTCCTCGTAAATCATGTTAGTGACAATCTCAGAGGCAGGTCCCCCCCGTTTGCAACATTGTACTTGATGCCAAAGTCGTTATCTCGTCCACCAAGGTTGTGATCAGATGTAAGGAAGATGCCGCCATCAGCCTTGTACTTGCTGATAAAATGAGGTCTTTTCCGACGATAAATCGTGCTACACCATTTGCGGCACATATCTTGAGGGTGCTCTGTACAGTGGGCTCTGAGAAGTAACCTCCATTCCTACCGATGTTGAGTGTCGTCCCCTTTGGAGATGTTGGATCGAATATCGCTTTCATAAAATTTTCTGTACAATGCTGGGTGAGTTATACCTAGGTTACCACCCCGTTTCCTCCCGTACATCGGCGCAATAATGCATACCTTCTGAAGAGAATTTTTCACTCTGGTCGAGCCCATGTCAAACTTGGGAAAAGAGACAAAGGAACAAGTGTAATTACCTCTTCCTGAGACCAAGGTACCTGACCTTTTTCCATCAAAAGGAGTGGTGGGAATTTCTTTTGCTTCAGTAGATGTTGAGGTCGCAGGTCACAGGCAGGATGTCAACGCGATGAGACAAATAATTGTGACGGATTTCTTTAAGAAGCTGGTGTGTTTCTATACATGTGTGACTGGCCATAACACATCCAAAGTCCGATAGGAATGAGACTCCACTGTGGAGTGGTGGCATATCATCTCCATCATAAGCAATATACCGTACCTATCCTTCAACAGGAGGTCGTATATTTATTCTTTTGAAAATACAACAATAGCACAGACGTATGATATTCATTATATCCCAAAAGCAGGTTAGTGCAGGATCTAGAACAACCTGGACAGAGGTGATGCCAAGTTCTGTGTCTCAAATTTGAAGTTCGTGAGTATCAGCATGGACAGGACATCATGGTTTGAATGACAAATATCGGACGTACATGTTTTGATCTTCTTCCAAAAAAAGGGTACTAAAACCCTGAAACATTAGCGGACTTCTGCAATGAAGATCATCCTAAAAATTTTCAGGTATACATACAATCAGCAAACTCGACATTGAGTCTATATGGGCCATTGTGTTACCTGTTATAATAGTTGTACCGGCTTTGAGTTGATACGTCGCGGATGCTTTGACATTTTATAGCTGGTAAGCAAGATCGAGCCAGTTTTCTCCCTATCCATACTACACAATATTTGCAACTGATCGAGAACTTTATACCAACGATTGGATATGTACGAGACATAATATCGCTATTCGATTCAAAGGAACTACAAACAGATCTTCTCAAGGAAATACGACCGCAGAGGAGTATGTGGAAACAGGTCACTGTGTAATGATTGGACAAATGTAAGGAGCCTGCATATTCAATTTATTAACTGATATTGGCACCTGACGAAAACCTGCAGCTCGGAGAGGGTCTCTGCGTAGAAAAGGGTGAAATATTGGAGAAAGGAAGCGGCCCTGGACAAGGATGTTGATGGTGTGCAAGAGGACGAACATCAAATGAGTGAACTGTGCGATGATTCTGTCTTCGCTCAAGTGGGGTACGGACATATCTGGAAGTCCTCCATACGCGGAAATATATTATGAGCAATGTGATACGAATAATTAATATGATGCCTCACCGTGTTAATATCCCCTTTTCTAATAACCGCTTCGCAACTTTCTCGACCGAACAACGCTTGTCTGTCAGTGATTCTGTTGTTAAACGGTGCGCAAGACTGCAAAAATGAAGAGTTAGCAAAACACCACGCGGGTTACAGTCGGAAGTTTACGTACCTGATTATCCTTCAAACTTCATTATCCAAAATCTCCCCAGTCTTCTCACCGAATGGATTTTGAAACGACTCTCGTTGACCCCTCGCCTCCACCATAGTGTACTGGTCCAACGATAGCGTTCATACCATAGTTCTCCACCGCCTCAAATGCCAGTCGGGTGATCTTCTGAAAGCAGTCCTGCGCACCTGTAGTGATCTAGTCTGCACCGGAAAATCTTCCTCCTAGACACTGCCACAAAGGGTCATGCATATCATGTGGAAAATATGTGGTGGCAGATAGTTAAAACAAGGGTCAACCATTTGGATGGCAGAAGAATATCAAACGCACAACTCACCTGGGAGTATCCCAACGCGCCATCACCCCGGGGAATGATGCTAGCCCCGAGGATAACGTCTGCATTTCCACAAACCAACCACACATGGCATGTCCAGCCTCGTGGTATGTAACCGCCTTCTTCTTTTCTTTGCTCAGAACACGACTCTTGAGTTCTAGCCCACGCAATCACTGGTTCGACAGCACTCTCAAAGTCTTTCTCCTAGACATGATCGTGTCCGTGTCGCGCGGCGTGATGGCTGGCAATGTCGGCGCCAGAAAAACCTGGTGTCATTACAGATATCTTTTGAGTAAAACTGTTAAGAGGAGGAATCGGGCTGTAGGGGCGAAGGGGTCGCAGATGGACTTTGAAAATCTTATTTCGGTCTGATATGTCGGGACGGTCTATAGTAATATATCGATCGCATCGGCCGGGATGTAGAAGGGAGGGATAGAGGACGTCAGGAATGTTTGTTCCCTGGAGGACGACAATTGATTAGGTGGTTCTGACTCCATCCATCTCAAAAAGAAGATGATTAAGAGTGGATTCGTGTTCTTCGTTCCCACAGTAGCTTCCTGATTTCTCCGGTGACTTACAAATCTCATCCATCTCCTCCATAAAGATGATACAAGGAGCGTGTTTGTTCGTGGAAGAGAACAGATCCCGTACACGTGATGGACCGACACCAACGAACCTCTCCCCAAATTCAAACCCAGAGACCTAAAGGAAGAGGACAGATGTTCCTCCAGTAGTAGCCTTTACAAAAAGGGTCTTTCAGGTTTCTGGAGGTCCAGAAAAGATGGCACCATGAGGAATTTTGGCACCTAGCTTTTCGTAGACACCAGGCTCTTTGAAGTTGTCAACAAACTCCATGATATTCTTCTTGGCTTCGTTCATGCCAGCGACATGTGTACACTTAATTTTGATGTTGATCTCCTGATTGAACAACTTGGCACGACTCTTTCCAATGTTGAAGATGCTGCCTGGAGCCGGAGGGCTTCCTGCCAGGTGGGACATATAGAGCAACAGACCGGTGAGGAGTGTCGGAGCCAAGTGCACAAGGGTATTCATGGTAGAGATTTCATCATGGTACGTGACGAGTATACGTCAATGACTGGGTATAACAAGATTTTGCTATGCCTGTTTGAGCTTGCGCTCAAATGCCTCGACGATGCCAATGCTGAACCAATATTTGCCGCCACCTTCAGAGGAAGGGTACATTGCGCCAACTTTACACAGAGGGGTTACGACGGTGAGTTTTTCGACGAGGCCTTTGTCAAGGAAGGCAGTGTTGAATTCCTGCCATGTAATCTCGCGAGGAAACGAGGTAGAGGGAAGTCTCAGTGTGTACATGCTTTGGAGGAAGGAGAACCCGACTACAAGATTGAGATAGCTTCCCATATTGAGGCCGGGAGTGCCTTTCTATGGTGGTGGGCATTGTTTCCCGGAGTCTTGATTGCCTTTGGACGAATGTTTCGCCTCGTCCTGGTTCTGGCGCGGCTGCTTGGCCTGCTGCTTATGACGCATGAAAAGGCCGTTTTATAAAGTTTACCCCCTCATTCTCCTTTTCCCTGTGAAGCCCGTCCCTCTCCTTCCCCTTATACGGGATTTTCTTGGTCAGACTTTGGGTCCTCGGGGGGGGTTACGAACGACTGTTGCTACCCAATGCGGGGAAGAGGGACTCGAGGGAGATGTACAAGCTTTCTTGTGCAGAGAGTTCTAGCGAGCATGATAGTGGGGACGTGAGGTCACGGGCCGCAAGAGCCTCCGTTCGGTTTGCCGACTTGCGCCGGACTGCCAGGCGTGGCTTTCACCTCCGACCGTCTTCCAGTTTTACCAAGATGTCTTGAACATTTGACACAGAAAAATCAGGATTATATATTTCATGATGCATACGTGCTGTGCTGTAAACCCGTAATTATATCTGCCCACAGACCTATTTCGAACCCAAGGTCAAGAAAATCGGGCTCAAAGCGGAGAAGCATATGGAGGCAAAGAAATGAAAGGAAATTTTCGTGCTCGTTTAGCCCTGGTGCCACCACCGCCCTTGTACTGTACATAGAGAGACTAGTGTCCTATGTACTATGAGGTTATTTTCTCGATATTTTTCTTCAACTTCTGCATACTGTAATTATATCAAGATAGTAGTTGTACTAAAGTCACAATACTTTCCTCGTCTGCGGGGGGGACCTTGGCTGAAGGTTGAACGTGTGTGCCACGGCTCACCTGGTTCCTGCCTAACTTTCGTTTGTAATCTCCATGTGGTTAGGCCATAAATTCCACGGCGCGACACACACATTTTTGCCTTGATATCTACAGTTTACAAGGACTCCAATGACGTGTCAGCAAACCCGAATAACTAGGCCGCCGATGTTATCTATAAAATATAACCTTTAGTAGATTAAGATAATGAAACGGCTAACCACCTACGCTTCTGAATACTGAATGGATTAAACAGGTTGCAGTCGAACAACAAACGGCTTGGGGTTCCTCAGTAGTGAGAAATTGCTGGAACATTACAGGGACGAACCAGTTTCCGTTTCAACTACGCTAGCATAACGTGATGACAAAAAAAAACCACTTGAGGCATATCTTTGCGAAAAGTAGTGCTCAAGCCTGGTCTCGGAAAATACACGCACGACGGCCGGATCCATCATGGAGTTCACTCGTATGCTCTCACAGCCTCCAAAATCTCCTGCTTCTCTCGCGTCTTCTCTGCACACATGGCTCGCTTCACCTTTGCGGTCTCTGGCCGCTGTATGGTCGCGTCCAGCGAGGCATGCGATGCCCCCAGGGAAGTCCTGGAATAGGAACATACTCCCGTCTTCCTTCTGAGAGTATTTCCCAAAACACAATTGGTTTTAGTGTTTGTGTATTCCGAAGAGGAAATATTCGTGACACACTAAGAGAATTGGTCGAGCAACAAGATACTCATGTAATTGCCCCATGACGACTCTATTAGTTCTGAATTGCAGGGGCTGCATGTGGAGACATGTTCTTCAATCTAGGAAACTGCATCAGAATCCAGTTTACCGAGGAAAGAGGGATTACAAACCTATGAGAGTCGTGAATGGGAGTAAATTGGGATGGCTAACAATGGCTGAAAGACCATGCTTTTTCAGGACCAATTTGCACTCACTTACATTGACGTCAAAAACGTATGAAATTGAAACCTGAGGGATTGTCAGGCCAGACGCTTCGTTGGTATTCCTAAGCTATATTTTGCTGTTTCAAGTGACAGTCGATATGTATATATACGGTTCACTTACATTGACATCAAAAACGTATGAAATTGAAGACCTCGCAGTAGGCCTGGCAAGGTCAAACCACACGGAAGCGCTGTGAATAATCCAAATACCATCGATATTACCCCTTCCTGTATTTCCCAAGTTGAGGCTCAAATATATGTACTCGTCAGAACCAAGAACGAGCTGCCGAATATCTTCGTCGGATCTTGAGAGCGATACATGCAACCGACCTCCACGCTTCTCAACATTAACAGTGAGAACAGCATCGCGACCGTAAATTACGCCCTGACTATGGGCTGCAGTGTGGTGAAGCCGAGGGCCATGGATAACAAGTGACCCCGAAATAGGTGGAAGTGAACGAAACGAATAGGTTAAATGAGTTATTGTCAATACAGTGGTCTGATGTGCGCCAATAGACCCCGGAACCTGACGGCAACGTCGTTAGGATGCACAGGAATGATTTGAAAAGAAGAAAAGACGGACTCGACCCGGCTCTCCTTTTGCTGAAGGCAAATTTTATCAATGACCTCTATTTCAATATCATCGGGAGTTTTGGTGGTGTGGGCGTTGACAGTCAAGTTGGCTAGGTTGATCGGTACATCTAGGGAATGTCTGAGCATCAAATGGACTCAGCACCGCTCCTATGACGGTTATGTGAGTGGAATATCTATCAAAATAAAAATCACTAACATCCAACCAACACCTTCCCATCTTCCTCCAGTTTTTCTTTGCCTCGAACTTTCGGAAATTGCGACCACGTAGCCTCGAAGGCCTCCCACCGCGCGTTGTCCACATCGAGTTCAACTTGGAAAGCAAGTCACGGTTTGGTTCCAACTGGACTTGAAACAGAAATCTGTAGATAATCATGATAGCATACAGTGTTCGTTTCGTGTCATGCAGGTACATTGTTGCAATGGCGTTATTGCAGTTTAGAAATTTTACAATTGATATCCTTTTTTTTTTTTTTGGCAGTTCACGGGCAGGACGGAACCCTCAAATATGAATATCAACTTGCTCGTCACAACCATAGGGGCATACTAATATACAGCAAACACATCTAATCTCCCTTCTGATACCCTAGTTGGCGCTTCACGGGCTTTACAGAACAACCAAGGGGAACGCGGATTCGACCCGCGTACACCCGCTCACTCCATCACCTGTCATCTTTGCACTTAAAGGGAGAGGGTTCAATTTCACAAGTTCATCGCTCCAAAACTTCAAATCCACTGCAGATTTTTTGGCTTGCCTCTCGGTTTCAGCCTGGAGACACACACTCTCAGTAGATGGCATGTTTTTCTGTGTTTTATTTTTATTTTTTATTTTTATTTTTTTTAGGTCGATTCTTCCATATTTGGTGTTTACTTCCGATGATACGGTATCCATTAGTACCCGCTCCAAGTGTTGCCTTAGTGCAGGATGCGAGAAGGAAAGGACGCTGAAAATATCATGATCTCCTTCACCACTTGGGCCGATTTGGGTATCACCGACCACTGAAAACAAAGATGCTACTCCTCCCGAAAGGTTTGTTAATATCGCCGTTGAGGTGTGTTTCATCGGAAAGCCATTTTTTCTCAGCCCATGATTTTCATTAGGATTTTCATTTTCTAGAAATACTCTTGCAAATTGACTTTTTTTGTGCATATATTCCTTGTACAATCCCTCTTTGATTCACGTGAGGTCTAATCCACTGACCCATAGGGTGAAGTTGACGTCCGCGGAGGTCTATCCCACCACTCGGGAGAATTGACTGAAGATTCAGAACGCCAAGCATGTCTTCGGGTTATCAATTGTAATCGTCATCGTGTAAAGGAACCGTCACTGAGAATTCTCGAGACTACTTTTGACTGTGGATGAGGTCAGTCAAATTATTGTCTTCATTTTTTCTTCTTCCAATTGTTGCGTTCATTACCTAGAACAGGAAATTCAGGCAACATAATCTGAGAACATCTCATAAACGTTATGAGTCCAGAATGACTGACGCATCTCCGCCACCGTTGTTCAATCTGCATCCTATGGAGCTGTCTACCATCCCACTTCACCATTGACACCTTTTAACTTTGTTGTCACCGGGGAGTCACAATGCGTAGGTCATTGAGTATTTCCACAGCTCGGACTTCATTCTTCATCTTTTGCACACTTCAGGAATATCTCTTTGATAGAAGACACATGTGGCGTCGTTTGAAAGAAGAGTGGGGGATAGAATGCAGACCCGACGACATAGCAACATGCGTCAGGCGATTCGGCCTTAACACTACCTTAACGCTAAACCGAGAAACCAGCTTTCTGGACACGAAAATATCACAGGCTCTTGTATGTCTCAAGATAATGGTCACGAGGTATGTGTCTAGACAAGCAATGTATCATTTTTAGCTATAATTAATAACATCTCGTAGTTGTTACTCTGCACATATCTTCCACCCAGAAGATGAGATGGTCTCATTATTACTTGCTTTAGCTTATAGGATGCAGCACCACATTGGGTGACACAACTTGGGGTTGAGAATGTGGTGAATGTTCATGTGCAGGACAGATAAGGGTCTGTTTGGATCCAGGAACATAAATGATTGAGGTATTAACTACAAAGGAACAAAGTATATTTTATTTAATATCACAGTTTCCCAATGAACTGTGTCTTGTGGGGATCTAGAACAATAATTAAGAAGAAAATACTTGTCTCAGCTATAGTACACTATATAAAATATTATAATGGACTTTGATATACTAAAATTAGTTGTGCCTTCTATCTACATGTATGCTATATCGCTGCAAAATATCTATCAAGTCTGAATTGATTTGGTGTTGCTACTGCTGGTCTGCAGCTGGGGTTGATCAAGGCCAACTGCCTGAAAAACAATTTTTATTGTGGCAATTTTACATGGATTTACATTGCCATGTCCTGAATATTGGGTTGAAAAATCTTTATTTTTATTTTCACACAGAATGGCTACAATTTGACCGATTAATTGCAGGTCTCTTTTTGCCTGTGCGAAGGGATGTGAATTTTCGCGTGCGCCTCACATAATGCAAATTGTTGTAAAATCTGGAAATAGCCATTCAGTGGCAGAATTGAGTTCTTGAGGCTGTTTCCCAGCCCATTTGAATTTCATGTGAAATGTGTCAAAAATTGAATATAAACACTTTCCTTCAATACCTTTGAAGCCAAAGCTTCCTACACAATGTTGCTGGCATATGGCATCATCCTAAATACAAAAAGTTATTGAATTATTTTGACTTGTCTCATGGCTTCAAAGACATAGTTATTGAGTTCATAAAATCTGACAATTGAGCCATGACATCATACTATTCCTTCATTGAAATAATCGTTGTGATAAGTGTAAAAAGACTACAACCTGATCTGCCAACGACTTAATATTCGACTTGAGATCAGAGTGCCTTTCATTTGATCACATGTAAACCCAAGGAAGCAGAAGAACCCCTTTCCCTCGTATATCGTCATGTCCCTACGTAAGATAAAACAAACAGGTAATGCAAGATGACTCATATAATACCATCTGCCAATTGGCGATTCGTGCCTCTGAAGAGGGCTTGCGCGTGAGAGAGAAAGAGGGTAAAACAGATCCCAGAGCTTCCCGCTGCATGGCGTTGGCGAATCTGGGGGGGGAGGGGGATAGTTGACGACTTTTGAGTGGGAGGAGCATTTGAAGATGTTGACTTCAAGACTCTACCGCAGCCTCTCTAGGTCTGGGTGCATCGGTTAGCCATTCTTTACTGATGGACACCTGAATAGCGGGAACCTGCGTATCGCGGGTTGCCTTCAAGCTTGGGGAAGTGAATTAAACACTCGCGTTTAGCAGGACAATGAAACTGTACTTACGAGTTCACGGTGTCCAACCAAATTGAACACCAGAATTGCTTGTCAAGGTGACGGGCGCCGTTCCTGAGTTTCATCAGAACCTTGAGGACCCTTCCAGGGGTTTTTGCGCCCGATCCTTTCTCTTGTCGATGAACCATCATTGCAGGTGGTGCCGAATCATCTTCATAAATTATAACCTTGAACAGGTTTACACCTCAGCTTTCATCACGTGTGTGAGGGGGAATAATCTTACCGTTTCTTTATCCACACAAATCTCAAACGGTCTCCCACCCCAGTCATTTGTGAGGGAGTTGGAGCCACGTTGGAACATTTTGACAACTAGGAAATGAAAATGTCCCTGGAAAGAAGGTGGGACAGATAGTTGAATGAGAGAAAGAGGTGAGAACCTTATTCCATGGTGAGCTGGCGGAACTTT
>QLPG01052200.1:6626-34979 GCA_003314385.1 Gomphus sp. MG54 | reverse complement strand
GCGCCGACTCAAAGCTACGAACTCATGCCATGGACAAGAAGTATCAATTGAAGCATTGTAATGTTACGCGAACACATTAAACAGAGCCAGCTACTCCACGTTAATCAGGTTCTGCCATATTCAGTTACATTTCTGGTGATTTTGGCTGGGCAGTGATCTCATATCAAAAGCGCTAATGGTGATCCCAAATCTAGACCCAATCATTCAATCAAATGTATACTACGTGTGAAGTCTATCAGCCATTCATCGGCAGATTCAATCACCGGCCAAGCAAGTAATTCAATGATCGCAGCGCCAATCATATAGACACAAAATTGGATTATTCTAGGGAGATATTTATCGACACAAAGATATCAACAGCGCAATGGTAATATGCATGGTTCATGGCGAGAAAGGACGGTATATCATAACCACATAGTTGAGTATGAATGAGTCGATAGAAGGAGAGTAAAATGGTGTCAAAGTCAACAGGGTGAAAATGAGGATCTGAAGTGATATAAACAATGGCGATAACGCACGAGGCAGCACGATAGCATCCCATAATGACAAGGAGACAGAGCAAGATCCAAAGGAGAAATGGAAATGGAGAAAAGGGAATGATATGCATAGCCTCTTTATGTCACCACTTCAGGGACTCAAATCCATGGTATCGGCAGACATCCTCCTAATCTGCAATACCTTTTCCACAAAGTCAGCTGGTTCACCTCCAAGAGGACTCGCCCCAAACACCGGTGCACCATTAGCAGTGAGTACCGCGAGCTTGCGTGTCATTGCCTCCCGCGCGCGCTGCACGACTGCGTGATCGTAGACGTTCCCAGCTGTGAGACGCTCATCGGGGTTTGAACGCATCATTAGGTTGATAAGTTCGACGAGTTCCTTGCTACGTGGACGTGCGAAGGAGTCACCGTCCCCTGCACCAAAGTCTACAGCCGAGAAATCGTCTTCGCGTAATCGGTGCCAATCATCACCCCTGGGGAAGGCGTCAATGTTGTTTATGGTAAGTATATTTCCCACTTACATGTCCGGTACCACAATGTTCGCCGCTGTCTCCAGCATGATCATTCCGAAGCTGTGACAGAGTAAGAACATATCTAGATATCGTCATCAGCAATCTGACACACCTGAAGATATCGGCTGCGGTTCCATAGCGGCCTTGCAGTACTTCAGGAGCCATGTATTCCCGATCGCCCTCCCTCTCGAAGCCGTCATCACAAGAACGTCGAGGCCAAAGCGAAGCCATTCCAAAATCCCCAATTCTGAATCGCCCTTCACTCGTGACGAAAATATTGGCAGGCTTCAAGTCAAGATGGATTACTCCTGCCCCGTGAATAAATTTCAGGCCCTAGCAGCAGTGTGAGCAAACTAGCCCGGAAAGAAAAGATCCGATTGTCATACATTACTCAGTTCCGCGCAAATCTTCCACACACGCGCTTCGTCAAGGGCCTCAAAATGTGATCCGTATTCAGCTAGAAAAGTGCCAAAATTACCCAACTCGCATAACTCGGTTTGAATATACAATATATCATCCTGTTCCCAACTGTCGATGTACTTGAGCACATTTGGATGGCCGCATGGTCTTCCCGTAAGAGCAAGGTGCTGCAGCACATCGACTTCTTCACGTAGCCGTTGGCTAGACCGACGCCGGACTCAGCATGAGCAATTGACCTATAAACTGATTCAAAGCATACCGATGTTTAACGCCTTCGAGTCGTTTCGACTTTTTGATCGCGAATACATCATTTTCATTGCCTTTCTTATAGCGCACTTTGAGTGCACTACCAAATTCACCTGTACCAAGGGTGTCAACCGTAACGAAGTCCACTTCGAGTTTGTTGGGACGCTCATGCTCGGTAGGGAGACGGGGAAAAACACCGAAGGAAGGTCTTGGTGATAGTCGGTAACCTTGGCCGCTAGTATTGTGATGAGTGTAAGGAGGATGTTTCACTGAGGCCTCCCCTGTCTGAGATGCAGGCGATTGCCTTCCTGTCAATCGGTATTCTATGGCAGAAACAAAGTGAGCTGGAGAGAAACGCGAATGTACATAATACGTACGAGCAACGGGAAGTTTTGTGGGTGTCCCGAGCATGCTGCCTTCACTCGAACTGCTCGACGAGAACGCGCCGCTACTGGTCCTGCGAATGAGCAGCTGCATTTTGGTATCAACAGCTTGGGAAGTTCCGCCACCCCTGGACAACGTTATTGCTGGGCGACCTTTACCAATATCACCATACATTTTCCGGTTGACGAACGTTCGGTCGGAGGGGCTATTGTCCGAGTCATCAGGCGAGGTCTGGATCTGGGAGAGGTCAGGAAACGACAGTGGCAATGATTTTCGTGGGGCTGAACATGGTGTTAGTTTCCAAAAGCACATAGATCAACGGAACACACCTCCAATTGCAAGCGGCAAGGCTGGAGGAGGCATAACTTTAGAAGATGACATCCAAGGTCGAGAATGGGCGTATGCATTTCGCTTGACAGGAGTTTCTGGCATGGTTTTTTTGTCTTTGGGAGGCGCGCCTCCAGCGGCGAGAGCCTTGAATATGAACTCATCGACTTCACCCTGTTGCCCTACGGCAAATGCAGAACGGGGCCAAGCTGAACGAGTTGATGGTTCGAGACTTGGCGTAACGAGACCCGAGTCCTCTGACCCTATGGAGTTAACTCCCATTTCGGCCTTGGAAATGAGTGGGCACAACGTGTCTCCGGTTTCATTGCTGTCGTCGAGTCCGCCTACACCCGAGTCTCGAGGTCTGTACTTTTTTGCAATAGGCCCTAAGCTCAATTTAGGGGAAGAACTTAAAGACCTAGAGGGAGCTTGTCCTTCAGTCGACGTTGTGGTGAGAAGTGAACCCGGGGAGGGTTGAATTGGGGGACCAAAGAAAGCAGTTGTAGAGGATTTAGGAGACTCGAGAATATGAAAAGAGGCGGTTACGGGTGTGTCCACCAAGGTCTCGAATATGCCACCCCGTGCACGTGGCAATTCATTGCCATCGATAGGCCTTTTTCGACCGCGACGCCTTTGACTAGGCGAAGGAGATGAGTTCTGTTGTTTCACTGAAGTGGCGCGGCTGTTCGCCTTGTATCGGCTTATGTGACCATCCACTTCACCAAGAGATAGTTTGGTCATTGAATCGGCCTGCCTACCAAGATGCCATTCGGTCTCGGCTGGTGTTTGAGAAGCGCGAGGTCGGGAGGTGCGAAGGGGTGTTAGGGTTACAAATGGCTGCTTTCTAGGGGCCGGGGGAGTGAGAATGAGCTTGGTGAAAGCAGGAGTTCCAGTTGTGAGTGTGTGGGGAGCACCGATACAAGCAGGTTTTCGGGGAACGGCGGTGTGAGCAGGGGTGCGTGTCGGGGTAGTTGAAGGCTTGGATATTAGGAAGAGGCCTTCGTCATCCTCGATAGGCTGGGGCTGAGGGCCGCGGCTGGCCCATGCACCAAGGAAAGGCGAGACACAGCGCGAAGTGAACGGAGAGTGTAGACGGTTTAATGAAGGGGACGGCTCCTCCTCGTCGTCGTCGTCGTCGTCACTGTCGCATTGCGCGTTGCTTCCACGCTCAAACAAGACGCGTTTCCGCAGAGGAGATGGGGATGGAAGGGACGGGGAGTCGCCAAATACGCGGTCGGAAGGCGACTTGAAACGCTGGATAGGAATAGTAGAAGTGGGAGAAAGACTGGTGTCGCGGAGGTCCTTGGCCTTGCCTGGTGGGCGCAGGGAGATGCAGTCACCGCGATAGGAGGTAGATGCAGGAGGGGTTCGCAAGACGGCTGTAGAAGACATGAGAAACCGGAGCAACTGTGAAAGAGTCGCGTGTGTGGCTGAAATCAGATGAGACGCGTAGTGGGGTCACGTGACCCCGAACTTGTTTTGTCGGAGTGTGAACGCGGGAACAACTATCTCACGCCCCTGGAAGAAGGATGATACGTATATGAAAAACGGACCCGAAGCGGAGCGCGGACCCAGGATTCGCCGTTCGGCGCGCCCCAATGAAGTCCGACTCGGCCAATTTGCCGGGAATGGTGAAAATCACGTCACGTGTTCTCCGCGGGAACCGACTCGGAGAAATATAGAATAGGTGCTCCCGAGTCGGTTGTGGCCAAGGATTGGTCTGCGCCTTCATATTTATTCTATCACGGGCACCCTCACGTTATAAAGAATGCTCACTTCTGGCTGTTTTCCCAACAACCCACTCCCATTCTACCCCTCTAGCCCTCCAACCAATCATGGTCAAGGTACGGCCTCATCTGCGCTCTCCAGCTCGAGCTTACCCCTCTGCAAGGTACTCTGTGTTCTCTACGACGGCTTCAAGGCCGCTGAGGAGGAGCCCCGTCTCCTCGGTACCACCGAGAACAAAGTGTGTCTGTCCCCTGTGCTCTATTGTCTGCAGTGCTGACCGTGTCGCAGCTCGGCCTCGAGAAGTGGCTGAAGGACCAGGGCCACACTTTCATTGTGCGCCGCCTGTCTCCCTCTCTACTGTCCTCTCACACGTACCTTCCCAGGTTACCAGTGACAAAGAAGGCCCCAACAGCGTGTTTCAGAAGGAGCTCGTCGACGTGAGTATATTCTGCATCATTATTCTTCTGTCTCTGATCACATCGTTAGGCCGATGTCCTCATCACCACCCCATTCCATCCTGGTTACCTCACAGCGGACCTCATCGACAAGGTCAGGTCGTCTGATACTAATATTCCTTCACCCGTGTTCTCATTCGGCGACACAGGCCCAGAACCTCAAACTCTGCATTACCGCCGGTGTCGGTTCCGACCACATCGATCTCAATGCTGCCAACAAGAAAAAGATCACCGTCGCAGAGGTCTCTGGCTCCAACGTCGTGTCGGTCGCCGAGCACGTCGTCATGGATATCCTTCTTTTGGTCCGCAACTTTGTTCCCGCCCACGATGTGCGCATGCATTCCGTATTGTCCCCTTTTTCATGCTCACCCCCTCCATTTCTAGCAAATCACTCGTGGCGACTGGCAAGTCTCAGACGTAGCCCGCAACGCGTTTGACCTCGAGAACAAGGTCATCGGAACCATCGGTGCCGGTCGCATTGGCTACCGTGTCTTGCAGCGTCTCGTCCCCTTCGACCCCAAGGAGCTCCTCTACTTCGATTATGCTCCTTTACCCGACGGTACGTTTCCCCTGTACTTTTTTTCTCCACCGTGGCACTGACGTGCACGCAGACGCCGCCGCCGCCGTCAAGGTACGACGCGTCGAGAAGTTGGAGGACATGCTCGCCCAGTGTGACGTCATCACTGTCAACTGCCCCTTACACGAGGGCACTCGCGGTCTCATCAACAAGGAGATGCTCAAACACGTCAAGAAGGGTGCATGGATTGTCAACACCGCCCGGGGTGCCATATGTGACAGAATCGCCATCAAGGAAGCTTTGGAGAGCGGCCACATCAACGGCAAGGATTTTTATTCATCCTCTATCATGATCATCGTCTCACGTGATCATGCTAGGATACGCTGGTGATGTGTGGGACGTGCAGCCCGCTCCCAGGAACCACCCCTGGAGGACCGTTACCAACCCGCTTGGCGGCGGTAACGGTATGACCCCCCACTACTCCGGAACGACCCTTGACGCTCAGGCTCGATACGCCGCTGGTGCCAAAGACATCTTGCACCGTTGGTTGACCGGCCAAGAGCAGCAACCCCAGAATGTCATCGTCGAAAAAGGTGGCTACGCGACCAAGGCCTGTGAGTCCATTCTAGTTCTCTTCCGGACCTTATGTGCCTAAACTGCCTGCTTTACAGACGGTATCCGCAAATAGGAAAGAAATTCAGTATATACAACCTCAACCGCAATGTACTATAATAAAGATCGAAGCTTCTTGCGTTATTATCCCCTGCATATGTAGGAACACCTGATATTTAAAACCAATACAGTTACAGTTCCGTGTGAAGAGTCCCAAAGTACAGCAGAAAAGAATAGCAAATTTGATGAGTAATATAATTAGTCTGACTTTATGGTTTTGATGTCTTCGGCGACCAAATCTTTCAGAAACTTTTCCAGTTTCAGCGCGCTCTTCGCGTATATGCTCCCCTCGGGATTATATAGTCTGCAATTGTTAAACACTAGATTCGCGTCGGCCACGAAGCTGTCTACGTCGGTGTACACGTTGCGGGCGAGTTTGTGTTCAATCGTACTGAAGTCTGTAAGGGGAGAAACCATTTCCTATAGGTATTGATCAGAAAGATAAAAGTAATGGGCGCACCCATGGGGTTTTTAATCACATCATAATAATCGGTCACTTCCTCCCCATTAACCGGCTGCAGGAACGGCCAGGCCGCGCTGTGATTCTGCAATTCGGACAGCCACCGGGCCATTACGGTATGTTGGGGATTTTTAGACACCGGACGAGGCCTGGGAATAGTTTAAGTAATATGCGCAGTAATTTTAGCAGCAGCTTACGTCTCGATCATCGCAGGCGTCCACCCACTGTCTTCTATCAAGGACATAAGAAGGAATTCTAAAGTCATATTTTACAGAAATTTTCGATTCAGGGGAACTTACGCAATCCAGGCACAGACTTCCAGTCTACGATGACTTCTTCGCCCTTTTTGGCGTGAACGAATTGCGGCAGTGGCGGGTACACGACGTGAGCCCTGGACATTTGGCGAATTTTGGCCAAGATAGCCTGCAAGTGTGCTCTAGCTGCATGAATGATTAGATGAGATCAAGCATCGTACCTCGCGTTGCTTGGCAAGTATTTCTCGCATCTCAAGATAATTAATCCTACGCAACATGGTACACTCCACATGGACTCAGTCGCTGGTGAGTGTTACGAAAGGCAGCGGAATTACCTGCATGATCGTTCCACCTTCGTAATCCTTGATATAACCAGCCCAAACCGCTCGGTCAAGAGTTACTTCTTTAGAAAATCCCTACAATGCTGAGTAAAACACGGGCGATAGTATGGTATAAAGTAACGACTTACTTGCTTCTTGAAGTAGCCTACAGCATAATTATCAGCATAGGTAAGGAAATGCATCATTCCGGGGTATGTGTTCTTGATGTGCATCTTGAAATGATTCATCAGCATGCTCCCATATCCCTGAGCTATCACGTCAGATACAAAATAGCACAGTTGGTCACATACATACCCTGACTTGATCGACACTTGCGGTGGCAAAAAATACTATCTCGGCGAATCCCCGTTGTTCAAATATCCGGTAACAAATGCCTCCGACAACCTTCAGCCCCCGCTTCACGATGGCCATGCAATGGCTGTTCTTGTCGAAAACCAGACGAGTGATATATTCTCGCGGCATCTTAGGTAGCTGCTTTTGAAACAAACATTTGAGGTTGGTCAGAAGCACAAGTGTCCGTGGAGGAGGGGGATTTGGATAACACGGAGGAAGGGATACAATTGTTAACAAGCCAGCTTGTGATTCGATTTGTGAGGGCTTGAGTGGTCTGTTGTGTGGCTGAGCAAAGAGCATTAGGAACAGCATGACCCCAATTTAAGAATATCACCTGAACAGTTTCACCCTCAGTGTCAACAGTTACACCAGTAGCTAGTCGTTGCAGTCGTTCTGCTCCAAGCTCTTCTGGTCTCCCCATTGACTTGCCAGAAGTCAGGACAGGATCACTGCCGTGTTTTAATGAATGCGAAGTCGGAAGAGCCGGCGCAGTTCCTGCAACAGTCATATGACCCGCGGCTTTCTTTCCGCCATGTCGGGGGGGAACCAGGCTTGACGGCGCTTGCAACTTTATTCCGTTCTTGAGCGCCAGGGGCTCGTCTTCCTCGTCGGAATCAGAATCCTCTGCATCCTGCTCTTGTGTCTGCGTCTGAGTTTGGCTTTGAGAATCATCCTCGTTGTCGTCATTACCCTCTTCCTCCGCGTCCTCCACTTCATCTGCGTTGGAAAGCGGAGAAGACGAATAGTCAGACAGAGTGCCCGCTTGACTCGGCGACAAGCGACGTTTCTTGTGCGGGGGTTGAGGGGACCCGAGTGAGGAACTAGAAAGAGTGTGCTTGCGTGATCCCGATGCTTCATAATGTATTGATTTGGTGAAAATCAAAATCAAAAAATACATCGCCTACCGAGAGAAAGAACATCCTCAGAGAGTGGACTCAACGCCTCTTCGGGAATTCGCATTTGTTTTCGAAGAGAAATGATATCTACGTCTTCGTAGTCAAAATCAAGCAATTTACTCTGGTCCTATTAGAAACCGATAAATAACTTTGCAGGAACACTTGATGCTGATACTGACTTCCAAGAGCTCGTCCAACCGTATAGCTACCCGTCCACGCCTAATAACTTCCTCTCCAGTGACGTCTTCTAAACCGGCATGATCACCAACGTCATGGCCGCACCGACAAGTCGAGATATAACCCACAGACCCAGGGGCCTTTGCTACCCACTCAGAGTCAAGCACAACGTTTATACGAGCTTCGGGAGCTAAGCCGTGGCAATCCTCGCATTCAGAACAATGGGAGTGTCGTGCTATCTTCAAAGATAAGGCCACTGTGCTAAGAGATGCTAAGTCATGAGAATTGGGATATAGAGCTATGTTTTTGTGTGCCTTGGTATGTGACTTTGGTGGCATCACAAATGTTGATTGCTTGTGACTAGCGCTGGCGTCACACCATAAAATCTTCGTTCATCATGTTATCCTTAACACGACTCTCGCTTTTTAGTGTGGTTCTCTTCACTGTGCTTGCTGGGTTATGCACTGTAGATGCCTCCAAAGGTCCTAAAATCACCCACAAAGTCTATTTCGATATCAAGCAAGGCGACAATAATCTTGGGCGTAGTAAGTTGACACGTAGCCCATGCTTTACCATCTTGTCATCATCTTTTCATCTTATTTTTGAAAAGTAACCATTGGACTATTTGGTGGCGTATGTTTCTTCTCTACTGTCCATCCGTCCAGCAATCTGAGCTTGGGAATTTGGTGTAGTCTGTGCCCAAGACTGCAGAGAATTTCCGTGCCTTAGCCACAGGCAAGGACAAGGAAGGCAACGAGCTTGGCTTTGGTTACAAGGGCTCTGGTTTCCACCGTGTCATCAAAAACTTCATGATACAGGGTGGTGATTTTAGTTCGTATCTTTTTTTCTAGCATAGGAGAAATGAATACTTACAATACGTTAGCAAACGGTGATGGTACGGGTGGAAAGGTCAGTTGATATACTCCCAATGCTACTACATGGCACCTCACAGTCAATGCAGTCCATATATGGTGCAAAATTCCCCGATGAAAACTTGTTAGGGAATCTCTCTCCACCACTCCATAATTGCTGACATGAGTTCGCTAGCAAACTTCGTCACACCGGTCCTGGTATCTTGTCCATGGCTAACTCAGGAAAAGTAAGACATTTCTTCTAGTTGCTCACTATTGTCTGACGATAACACAGGACACCAATGGTATGTATACAGATGACTAGAAGAGATGACATTGACAACTATTTGACATAGGCTCTCAATTTGTAAGTTTGACCACCTAGTGTTGACTATACCTCGTAATATCCAATTCAGTTTATCTGCACCGTCGTCACGGGTTGGCTTGATGGTCGTCATGTCGTGTTCGGTAAAGTGATCGAGTATGGACAGTCATCAATTGAAAGGAACAACGCTGACCAAATTATTTCTCCTGCTTCACTTATAGCGGTATGGACGTGGTCACTGCCATAGGTACGCTTTGTTACCTCTGAAAAAAATGTTGTGAAACAGCCTGATATAATTATTTCAGAGAACACGCCGACAAACCCAGGCGATAAGCCCAAGGAACCCGTCATTATTGCTGATTCTGGCGAAGTGCGTCTTTCTTTCCAATTGTGCATACCCATTCCAACCATCTCATAACTTATTTCTTGTATCACATAGCTTCCCATTGATACAGAGGCAGATGAACATGGGAACCAGGTGCCGATCCATGCTGAGCTCTGACCCACATCTCCACATCCCATGCCAAAGACTATATTCTTACTTGTACGTATAGGCTGATTTATCTTCAACTATTTCCTTATCTTCTCTGCGGCCTGTGTCACCGGCATCGACGCCAATCTCTATGCGTCCCAACTCTACTATAGATGCGATAGAAGATTTTGCGCCCGATGCTGAAGATAACACTTCTGTTATTACCTCACCGTTCGTATGGATTCTTCTGTTGCTCGTGTTGATTATTCCAGTAATAATGTTTGTTTGGATGGGTGGCCTGAGGCTTGTTAAGCGGTGGATGGGCGTAGATACCGGAAAGCCAGATTCGCGAAGAGATGGGTATGTGCGAGTGGATCTGGAAAAATAGATACATTCTTTCCAATTTATTGATTTTTATTTATGCGTCCTACAACAAGCACCTCATGCGAGAGCGAGCTCTGACATCATAGCAAAAGTGTAGGAGGCTAGGAAAAATCACAGCAGCACATCCAGAGAAATCCAGGTCAGGGTGCCCTAAAAACAACAAGTCTAATAAAATACATGATTCCCAATAACCAATGCGAGATATACAGAGGATATGAATGCAACAACGGTATATGAGGAGCTAATCCCATGCAAGGCGACCCCTGCTGTGGCGGTATTTGGACTTGAACGACAGAAAAAGTTATACTATCAACTGCTGATTGATCATGAGCTTCAAATGGAACGTACGGTATCCCATGTTGGAGAGAATAGGACGGACATGTGGTATTCGGTTGGGTCTTTGAAATCATTGATTGGAGTCGGCGCCAAAATGCCACTGAATAATCAACACTTACCAAAGGGTCAGCGGGACAACATACACTATCTCCGAAGTTAGCTACGCTTCCTAGAGCAGATGGATTGGAAGAGCCAGCCCATTCATCCAGACAAGGAACAGCATCATATGAAATATTCCAGACACCAAAGTCCTGTGAATATGATCCCATTTGAGTTGTCAGAGGGGTGCTGCATAGATAAACCTACGGTGTATCCATATAGTGACTGATTGCTGGGGAAGAAGTCAGGAGGTATTGCAGCACTAGGGAATGCCAAGTCGAAATTAAGAAAATGGCCGGCTCTGAGAATGGTGGATATGAGGCCACGCATGTTGTATGCCTAGGCTAGCAAGTACTCACTGATTTGGCTTGTTCGCCGTGGCTCCACACCAGGTCGAGCCGGGGCACAAATCTGTGATTTTGACTATGATGTTTTTGGGAGTTGGAGGATAAAATGCCGGGTCCGAAAGAAATGTATTAAGCAAGGAGAGGTTAAAGCATCGTCCTAAAAATGTAGTGGAAGGTTATAGATTCAGAGGATCAGAAAACGCGTACAAACCACAACCAGGTCCATAAGCAGCTACGCTTCCGTAAGCGAGCTGGCTTAAAGCGGCGGTTGGGTAGTGAGTGCTGGTCGGCGTGCAACCGCAGCTGGCAATAAAATCCTGAGGAAGACCATAGTGGGTCATGGTCGCGAACCCTGAGGAGGGGTACTGATATGTTTGGTTATCCGCATAACAAAGAATGGGTAGGAGAACCAAGAGACATAGAATTCTATCCATGAACCAAGGGAGTGTGTGAGAAAAGGATGTATAAACGAGTGTGTTCTACAACGACACGGGGTGCCCACTGCCTGTTGATGGCGTGGGACCGGTGTAATAATACTTCGTGGATATTTTTACCTGCTTTGAAGCCGCGGCGTTTGGATGGCCACAGCATTTCTGCGTGATTTAGCGCCCTATTGGCGTCATCCAAGCCCCCGGCGTCCCCAAAACGGTGTTGATCTTCATCCACTATGGATGTCGGGTTTGTACTGAATATCGCGGAAGACAATACTTCGACGGTTTCCACAAAGCGGGTCGCCGACAAGAAGGGCGGACGATGGACTAATCGGTCTGTCACTGTCATTACCTGCTAACAAAATTTGTTCTCATTAATATCTAGACTAAAGGCAAATAGGGTCTCAAAGCGGAAGAGGCGACTAGAGGAATCTGTGATAGACCAATCTCAGCGACAATTACAACCTGCCGCCGAACCTCGACCGTTCAAAAAACCTCGAGTGGAGAGAGATCACCCACAAGATACTCCTCGTTCAGATGCACCATCCTCGAGGAATCCAACTCAAATCATATCTTCTCTATTTTCCTCTAATCCAACGATTTCCGTGCCTGCGGAATCCTCGGCCCCTCGCAAAATCTCGAAGCCCTCAAATGCGCCAGTCAATACATCCACATTTGAAGGTCTCGGCCTTTCTCCCCTGATCATTTCCCACCTCTCAACAAAAATGAACATATCTCAACCCACAAGCATCCAACGTGCTGCCCTCCCCTCCTTGCTTAAGTCCACGGAATCAAGAGACGCTTTCATCCAGTCACAGACTGGATCTGGAAAGACCTTGGCCTTCCTCCTCCCAATCGTTCAGGATCTTCTCCCTTTGAGCTCGTTGTCTTACATTGACCGTTCCATAGGCACACTCGCTATCATAATTGCGCCGACACGAGAACTTGCTAAACAGATATCTGATGTATTAGAAGTTCTTCTGACATTGCGCCTCCGACCACCTTCAGACGACTCTGAGGATCCTTCACCGGATTTATCATCACAACGTCTCACACGATGGCTTGTCTCTGGAATTCTGACGGGTGGCGCGACCCGAACGCACGAAAAGGCTCGTTTACGCAAGGGGATTCCCATCCTTGTATCAACCCCAGGACGGCTCCTAGATCATCTTCAAAATACAGCGGCTTTCAACGTTGGGAAATGTCGCTGGTTGGTTCTTGACGAGGCTGATCGGCTCATGGACCTGGGCTTTGAAGAGACAATCAAAGGTATTCTTAAAGGTCTTGATGGCCGTCGCAAGCTCGATCTCCTGGCAGAGCAGGAAGGGACAAGCACCAACGTTGCAGGATGGGACTGGAAAGAGCGCCGTAACGTACTATGTTCTGCAACTATACGAGAAGACGTGCAGAAGTTAGCAGGTGTTGCTTTGAATTATCCTGTCGTCATCAAAGCTGTAGATGCAGCTGCCGAGCTACCTCCATCACAAAGTCCAGAAAAGGCTGCCGAAAGCGAAAAGTTTACGCCACCATCCCAGTTGGCACAGAAGTTTGTGGTCGTTCCTTTGAAGCTACGGTTGGTCACCCTAGTAGCGCTACTAAGGACTCTGCTGGCTCAAGATAACGAGCGTGGACGACAAGGAACAAAAATCATTGTGTTTCTGAGCTGTACAGATTCTGTTGACTTTCACTGGAACTTACTTGGTGGGTCAACTATGGATGATAAGAAAGATAGCGCATCAGATTCTAGTTCAGAGGATGAGCTAAATCAAGTCGCGAGTGGCGAGCCTCGCGCACCAAAAATATTGCGAGTCAAGGTTCAATCGACATTGCTTCCAGACACGCATATATATCGTCTGCATGGTTCACTACCCCTTCAAACGCGACTTACTTCACTCAAGGGTTTTTCGTCGAAAACCTCAACTGGAGAATCGCCTACAGGTCTCTCGTCGATCCTTCTCTGTACGTCTGTGGCATCGCGTGGGCTGGACTTGCCCCTGGTGCGTGCTGTCATTCAGCATGATTTACCTACCGAAGGTGGTGCAACCGAATATGTTCATCGCGTAGGTCGGACCGCCCGGGTTGGAAAAGGAGGTGAAGCTTGGGCCATTGTCGGTCCTAGCGAAGAGAAGTGGGTTTCATGGATCGAGGAACGTATGGGTGAGACTTCGGATAAGAAGAAAACCAAGTTGCAGAACTTCGGTGCGGAAAGCATACTCAGGAGTGGTTTCGGTGGACAGGGAAAGGAATACGAGGCCAGAGCAACACAAGTGCAATTATCCTTTGAGCGTTGGGTCATGGGAAAGCCGGAGGTATGTAGTTCCTAGAATGCACAGGCTAACTTTATTTTACGCCTGTTCACAGCACGCTGAGTTGGCACGGAAGGCTTATGTCTCGCATATGCGTGCTTATGCCACACACCCATCAGATGAAAAGCATTTGTTTCACGTGCGCAATCTTCACCTGGGTCATTTGGCAAAGGCGTTTGCCCTTCGTGAAGCTCCAAAGACTGTGAAGTCTCGGAGTAAAGTGGTATCTCTTCGACAACAGAAGACGCGTAAGGGAGGGGTGTCCAAAGTTCACTCCAAAACAGATATACAACTTAGGGAATCTGGCCCAAGGAATGTTGAGGATACCGAGCAACGAATGGCTACGGTTGTTCGAATGCAAGGCCGTTTGAGCAAGAAGGACGGACTCATGGTCAACAGCGGGGTATCAGAATTTCAAATTGCGGGTGGGAACTTGTTAGAGAGTCTCGTGCACCGTTAGGTTCGCCTCCTTCCATGTTTTTGCTACCTTCCTAGTATTGTTTACTGTCATAGTCAATGACGATAGGTAGGGCCTGGCATCCAAATGTTGTAGCATATACTCGAGAAAGTCAATTACAATGGGCCGATGACAAGAAAGGAAATACAAGCAAACTCGAAGAATGTGACTTTACTTGTAGGGAATTGCTCTGTTCCCCCGTACCCACATTTTCAGGCTCTCTTCGTCACCATCTGATAAAGGGGCATCCAGACCCTGGACCCTCCAGAGCTCTCGTTCGTGCTGTTCAACGTGCATCTCCCAGTCAAGACCCCTGTCCTTGATAAACGGGGCCCAGGTTGCTTCAAGGGCATCGAGCATACGAGGCCAATCCTCCCTGCGAGTGTTACTAGGAAAAAGTAAGATATTATGTACTATAGAGCTTGACTAAAAACGCGACAAACCGGGCAATATGCTGGGAGACAATGCGAACGAAGTTCTGTCTTTGTTCACCACCAATGTAGAAAGAGTCTGAGGTGTACATTGTCAGGTTCCCTTCAAATCAGCAGTTGTTATTGTCACCTTTGGGTACTTCTATAAACAACACGTCGACGAAAAAAGCAGGAAGGTTGGCTGGGGGGGCAGTATAGTAGGCAGTGATACGATCAGCAATCGCCGCCTTATCTTCGGCGGAAAATGTACCGGGGGTGGCGTAAATACGATGCAGAGGCATACAGGGAGCAGTGGGTAGTGTTCGAGGTTTTGGCAACTTGCCAGACGATGGGGTGCATCCCGAGGGGTTTATATACCTGAAAGGATATGAAAGAATTTAGATTGGGGATACCTTAATTACTCAGTTGGTTCTTGATCACTAAGACCGACCGGGGAACTTCAAATGATACCGATATCTCGGACATGTGGTTCAACCAATGGACTACCAAGTGCCAACAGGTATGATGATTTGATGATTTAATTCATGATTAATAGTGACTGAAATGTACCTAAGCTATAAGGTGCGGAAATCATAGCCAAATTTTTTTGTTAAGTTGCGTATGTAATCATTTAATTTGCCTTCTTGGGCGGTTCATGTCCATTGAAAGGCAATGCCATGGAGGAGAACACAGACACTTTGGCATTCCGAATGACAGATATGTCGAGCCCCGCGTTCACCTTCGTTCCATTACCCTGGAGGGTCGCACTGCTTACCGGTGTAGGCATCTTATGCTGGGCGAGCAATCTTCAGTTTCTCCACCTAATGGATATAGACACCGCCTGTGTGCTCGACATGCATTCCCATAACAATGCACAATACTCGCGACCTTTTTCTCCTTCATCAAACTCAACGACTTTGACAAGTTTGGGGCGTTTGTATTCCGCTGTTTACAAACTTTTTGCGACGTACGCCGCCTGGACCTTCGGTTGTTGGCTGCTCTTCCGCGTCCTATGTGGAGGGGATCCTCAAATTATGGACCAGTATAAAATCATCCCTGAAATTTATATGATCGGCATAGTCGCTGCTCTGTTTTGCCCGTTCAACGTGATTCGTAAACGTGAGCGACACCTTTTCCTACAGTGAGAGATTTATTCTCGTAACTGGTTCCCTTCAACGTCTAATTCGTGAGGTTACAGGGGACTGTATCGATGCTTTTTTTCACGCATGAACCAGCCTGTGCACTTTTCCGACGTTGTTTTGGCGGACATATTTACTTCTTTCGCAAAGGTGATTGGAGATTTATGGATTTCGGCTTGCATGCTTGCTCCTTGGGGCAGCTTACGTTCACTACCCGTGGACGAAGGTAGATTGCAATGGATGGTACCATGTTTGATGAGGTTGGGCACAAATCGAATCAAATTCTGACGTCCATCTAACTACCCGTCTTTGCATAAGCATTCCTTTTCTCGTGCGATTCCGGCAATGTCTCGTTGAATTCCTATCTTCTCCTCAGCACTCCAACACGCGGGCATTGCTTAATGCAATCAAGTATTCTACAGCATTCCCAGTCATTTTTCTCTCCGCAGCACAGCGACTGGTAGTTTTTGAATTGGTGGCTGAAAAAGGAACGCAGATTTCCAAAACACCATGGCATGGCGAACACCAACTTTTCAGACTCTGGTAATATCTTTGAATTTGGGGACACTCAAATACTCACATTGCTCATAAAGGTTACTCGCTGTGGCCGTAAATTCGGGGTATTCTTTTTGGTGGGATATAACAAACGATTGGGGTCTCTCGCTCCTTCAATTAACTCGGGACGCACGCTCCTCATTACCCTCGAGGCCATCCGTACTTCCCCAGCTTCGGAAGTCCGAATCGTCTACATCGATTTCTTTATCCCAAGATGAAAACCAAGCGTTAGTTGGATCCTTTTACCCTCAAACGTCTTTCTCTACGCCTCAGGATCACCCTTGGGGACTCCGCTCAATACTTCTATTCAAGGATCCCATAGTTTACTACATCGCCATTTCACTTAATCTAGTCTTGCGTTTTACATGGTCT
Source organism: Gomphus sp. MG54 (assembly GCA_003314385.1). NCBI lineage: Eukaryota > Fungi > Basidiomycota > Agaricomycetes > Gomphales > Gomphaceae > Gomphus > Gomphus sp. MG54. The sequence goes on along the minus strand of QLPG01052200.1, from coordinate 18,276 downwards.
CTCAAGCTATCTTCTCATCTTTATTCCGTGGCTGAACTAGAAAGTGGTGTTTTTCTCTTGGAGGCCCTGGAGCTCATTCGTAGGTGGGTGTGGGTATTTTTTAGAATCGAATGGGAAGCTGCCAGGAAGGGCGTTGGGACGGTTAGTGACGATGGAACAACTCTGAGGCAGGTGCATGAGCTGGATGAATTATAGAGTTGCATGGAAGGTGTATTGACGTAAACATATCCTCCTAGAGTTTAATACCATGCTGTACCCTAAGTATCCAACAATTCGGTAATTTCAAACTCCGATACCACGATTATCTACGTCCCCATCACCTTAAACTCAGCCACCTCCTCTTCCAGAGTAAGAACCATGGTATGTTCTGTCTTGACACGTCAAATACGCGTTGTCTGACGCGTGACTCAGTTTTACTCAGAAGCCATTTTGTCTCGTCGCGGTCCTTTAGCCAAAGTTTGGCTGGCGGCACACTGGGAGCGTAAGCTATCAAAGACCCAGACCCTCCAAACCGACATCAGTCAATCGGTGGGAGCAATCGTGGGCCAAGAAGTTGAGGTGATGGCTCTTCGCCTGAGTGGACAGTTGCTCTTGGGGGTTGTACGAATATATAGTCGGAAGGCCAAATATCTCCTGGATGATTGTAACGAGGCTCTGCTCAAGATCAAAATGGTCTGCTTTAGGTTTGTTATACCCGTGCTTCTCTCATATTCTATCAATTCTAGGCATTCCGCCCTGGAATTGTTGACATGACCGAGGACCAGCTAGCTGTCAACCGGAACGCAATCACTTTACAGGACGGTGGCCTTGACCTCGACCTTATGATGCCAGACTTCAACTTGTGAGTATCAGTAGTGGCATGCGGATATTTGATTCTGAACAGTCATAATGAAGGGACCTGGAATTTGAGGCACTTCCTGCGGGACAGCATATTGCACGGCAGGCTGATATTACACTAGCTACTGCTGATGACCTGCCTCTTGATCTAGATGACCCTGGTTATGGATTTGAACTCGGTCCTCCTGATGGAATAGGTTCACAGGATTATCTTGACCTTGGTCTTGACTTTGGCGAAGGTCTCAGTAAGGCTCGCGAAGATGAAGACAGTCTTTCTGTCGAATTTAATCGGGATGCACCAGTCCTTCGTGATCCCCGTGCGTCTCTTGAATCTGCACTATTGGATCATAAGGACAAGGACTATGATATATTATCAGTAAGGAGCAGGGACGCTTCTGAAGTTGGCTTTGGTGGAGGTAATTTTGATTTGGACCTCGTCCCCGACGACATTGGAATGGATTTAGACCATGGCCTCAGCTTTGGGGATGAGCCAGTTGTCGACATAGCGCCACCCATCGATCAAGAACCACCCACAGATAAAGTGCAAACTCCCAGGGAGGCGAGACTCTCGCGTGCTTGTATGTCGTTTATATGTGGAGAGCTCTTTGTGTACTGAAATCACCATATAGCATCACCGCTTACTGAGTTACCAGATACCCCCCCGCCAGACTTTACTCCCCGGGCTGTCATCACGGCTGTTAACGAAGAATCACCTTCTAAGAGGCCGTCAACGAAGAAATCTAAGGATAAGAAACAAATCATTGACTCGGTCATCGAACTCAAAGATGGCCCTGGGACCACGTCAAGGCGTAATAGGAGCGGTGGTTTAGGTAGCCAGGTGCAAAAAGATGTCAGCAACATCCTGAGTGATGTAAGTTTGAATCACCATGTTGAACATCATTGAAGCTGATGTAATACCCTTCACAGCAACACTTTCTTCCTGCATCCCGTACTGTTATGCGTCTGCTCGAGATTCGTGCAGATCCTGTCTCACATTTCATGCCGACCAAGTCTGGACCAGGAGGTAGTCTCTTGTTCAACGCTGGACCTCCTGGTCTTGCACCAGAACTCGCCGAAATGTTTATGAGACCCATAACCAACCTCACATTGTCAAAACGTCGTGGTGAGGATGCGCATGATCGGCCTAAGAAGAAGGCACGGGTAGAAGGTAGTGTTAATGGAGATGCTAGTGAAGTAGAGGTAGCCCGAAGAGCTGGCAGTATTGCCAGAAGTATCGGCCTAGGAAGTGATATCCTGCCTGGTGTCGGTGGTGACATAGACATCGGAGCTAATGAAGGAGGCATAGGGATGGACGATTTTCAGATGGATATCGACCTCCAACCCGATCTGTCTGGAGATCTCGTAATTGCTAAAACCCCCAAAGGCGGTGATGAAACTAGAGTTTCAACCCCTGCCGCTGATCTTGCGGAGGATTTGGAGACGTATGCCGATCTGGATTGTCCGATTGCTGTCTTCGATGTTAGGCCTACCCAAAGCCAAACTACTCATGACCACCCGCTGGACGAGCAGAACGAGCAGAACGAGCAGAACGAGCAGAACGAGCAGAACGACGGAGATGAAGTAGATCAGAAGAAGGGCTATAGCAAGAACACTGTAACGGCTTTATCCATAATTCGCAAGGAGCTCGATCCTGCGACAATTTCTGATGGGGGTCAAAAGGTGCTAAGTTTCGCTCAGTTATCTGAAAAGGTGTGTTTCTGTGTATCAGCTGAAGATTCTTCTCAATACTCCTTACAAAGGCATCACGTCGCGCTGCTTCCTCGTTTTTTTTCGAATTGCTTGTACTGGGGACCCGTGATTGCATCAAACTTTCTCAGGCTGGGCCCTTTGAAAATATTGAAATAAGAGCCAAGGACAAACTTTGGGAGCACAAGATCAGTCAAGGACGACAAGCATCTGTTGCTCCTTCAGTGACCTCTTTATTGGGGTTGTGAACATTGTTTTTGATTTATTGTGTTTTTTTTGGATGCTTATTGACCTGTACTCCTACATCTATGCAGCTGGACTAGGTTGCCAAGTATTGTTGTCTCTGTATGTCGACCGGAGCTTGTTCCACCACTTCCAGATTATTGTTTCACCATTTTGATTATGTTTGTGCTGTGCAATAATTTTCCTGTGGATTGCGAGTTTTCACAAATTTTACCTCGTATATCTTCTCTTTCCGCTTTACCTGTAAAGCAACAAGGTGCTTGCTGATATCGCCATTTGCAATGAGTTTCTCTAACTAAATAGTTTCATGCGAGAACAACCTTCGTTGCATTTTACTTGGACAGCTAACAGTTGAATATGGTGGCGGCAACATTGATTCCGATGTTCACAAATGTCGCTGGGATGGACAGTACCAGAAGAAATTTACAGAAGTCGTCATTCGCTTAAACGTTAGTGCATTAAAGTTGATTCGACGACCTGGCCTCTAAGAGGTGATGATGGACGTCCGTTGCCAGTATATACAAAGTTGTGCATGATTACGAGTTGTCGTCAAACGCCCCTTCAAACAGAAAATTGGCTGCCAATTCCTCATTTTTATCGCAAGCAAAATAGGCTTCAATGACCGCTTGGCGGGGGAAACCTAAGGCTTCCAGCTGGAACAAAGATCAGTTGTTATCATTATTCAGACTCACATGTACTCACTCTTTCGATGGCAGCCATCTCTTCGGCAGTAACACTAACCCTTTGGGCAGTCGGTGGTATTTGACCCTCTCCATCCTGATCATCAAAATCTCCCAGACCATCGTTTAACAGGTTGAACAAGGCCTCTGGGTTGGCCGCGATAGTCTGCGCCAATTGAGGATTATTCTGTGCCAACTGTTGAATCACAGGCTGGAGGAGAGCGGGATTCTGGGCTACAAGGTCGCGGATAGCGTTGAAACGAGGGTCACCACGGAGACCTTCAAGACCCCCACTCCCACCCCCGCTACTGCCTGGGGGACGTAAGCCCCCATGTGGATTACCCGCGACTCCGCCACCTGTACCAACGGCCTGTTGCTGAGCGAGCTATGAGGCGAGAATGAGTGATAAATCGAATCAATGAAGGCGGATGTACTTGGAATAAATTTTGAGGGGCCGAAGGTGCAGCAGTAGCTTGTGGCTGTTGCTGCTGAGCTTGCTGAGGCTGTGCAGGGCTAGTCCCAGTGGCTGGAGCTGCGGGCACTGGCCGAGCAGCGGGAACAGGAGCTGGCGCTGGAGCAACACTTCCTCCCCCACTGGACGAATCTGCTAAAAGATGCTCTGGAATCCCCTAAGTTAAAACCATTAGAGACGTTCCTTATCTTTGAAGCAAGGAGGTTGAAGCTAACGTTCAAGAGATATTCAACTGCGCGATCGGGATTATTATAGCTAGCCTTCAATGCTCTCAAAATCTGGTCACGAGGATAGCCCATTTCTTCCATATTTGCGATCGTGGACTGCAGGGCATCTCCAGACAAAAAAGAAGCGCCCAACGCAGGGGTGGTAGATGTAGGTGCGGTTGGTGCGGAATCGACTGCTGGGGCAGGAGGTTGTGATGCAGGGACTGGCTCGGATTGTGAAGACTGTGTGGATACTGGAACGGCAGGTGTTGTGGATGGTGTGCTTGAACTGGTGGCGGTGGAAGATGAAGCTGCACTGGGTTTTGGCTATATGTTCAGCATGTTAAAATCCAAATATTCCGTGGCTGCTCTATTGCGTACTTTTGACACCATGAGCACAAGGAAGTCCTTTTCCTTGATCTCACAAGAAGCTACCGATTTATTATCTGGTAATACCTTACCTGCAATCAAACCATGTTCATATAATTGCCTCAAGGTGTACTGACAATGACTGACCAGAATAGATAAGTTTCTGGTTCTCAACGGCATGACCTTGACTTTCAGCAATCTTAGATTTGAGATCTAACACCGTGTCTGAACCATCTGCCTCAATCTGAAAGATTCAGCGTAAGTCAGAATCAGCATTCACAGTGCTCACTAACTTGAAAAAGTTTTTGCTGAAGGGTTTTTATTGTAATTTTCATGACGGACAAAATTTGTGAGAGACTGGGGAGAGAAGCTTAGCGTTCGTGAAGACCAAGGCTAGTGGCGTGCGTGGTGTGAGGCTGACGCACGCGTTGTAATAATTCAAACTCCGAGTATTGGGTGGCGAAAGACGTCTACGATTGACCCTTACACGACTTATCGTGCCGCATGTACGTGTTCTATTCAAATGGTTTGGCCGCTTTATTCAAAATTATTAGTGATACTGGAACCTACTTCACGTTGGGTCCTGATTGCCAGTCCAGACATGGATACAGAGAATGGAGACGAGTATATCAGAAGAGCAGCTAGGTTCATCAGGACACACGAAAAGCATCTTGCAGATGCTGCCATATTACCCAGACGCCGCCCCCAAAGGCCTCCAATGGGTTCGACCTCGGTTCTCGGTTGGATTGGGCTGAGAACGTCAGAGGAACCTAAGAACCCATTGATCTTCACAGATGACCCACACCATCTATTTTATCTTCTCATGCGTTTCGAAGGTTTAGGGATAAACGTTGGCTCCCTTGACGTTCGTTTGCAGAACCCTTCTCGTCCCACCGCTATGTCCTATTTGGCGATGCTTGCCATGAAGGATAAATCAGACATCCTCTCTGTTTCTTCGTTCCGCTCTACGATGTCTTCAGTTTCCATGTTTTCCCTTGGCGGCGGCTGGTTCGGTCGTGCTGAGCCGGCTAGCGTGGATACCGAGTTGAAGTACCTCTATAGCGCTTTCACCAAGTTACCAGCTCTTCGTGTCCGGGCATCTGGTGCCAAGGTGATTTCTGAACTAGCAGACGATCCACCCACAGACAGTGCTATACCTATGGATGCATTCAAAAATTTGCAGATATTGGAATGTCATGACATTGATCCCCGGATTCTAATTGGGTGGGATCGGTTAAGTGAAGGATTGAGGAGCTTGACAATCAAGCGGAGCGGGTTGGAAGATGTCTCTGATCTCTTTGTCAACTCTGTCATCGACGACAAGCTGAGACGACAAGGCAGCCCTGCAAGAGTTGCTCGACCCAGGCTTGTCCATCATCCCTCATCGGTACGGTCAGGACAGGCATATTTCCATTCCGCTCTCCTTCCCCGTTCAGTTCCTGAAGACTCGGAGCAAGAGAGTGACCCCGTTTCTCAGGATACGGCCCTTGAACAACTCTTACCCCCTTATGCGTGGTCTCTTCTAACGCACGTATCGTTGTCTGACAATAATCTCACTTTCCTGCCTTCTTTCCCTCCACTTCCTAGTTTATATTCCCTGGATCTCTCGTCAAATCTGTTAATCTCTATCCCTACCAGTCTCTCGACGCTCCCTAATCTCAAGTCGCTCAACCTGGCCCATAATATGGTGGATTCTGTTTTGGGGATATATTCTCAGATTCCTTCCATAATTTCACTCAACCTTTCCTCAAATCGGTTGGAATCGTTATGTGGGCTTGAACGTCTGGACCACCTTTCTCGAGTGGATCTCAGGGATAACAGAGTAGAAGATATTGGCGAGATTGGCCGATTAGCCGTTTTGGCGGGGATGAACTCTGTATGGGTTGGTGGGAACCCTTGCACGCAACGTTATAAGGATTGGCGAGTACGGTGTTTCGATTTGTTTGCCAAAGAAGGTCGTGAGGTCCTTTTGGATGGTAGTATGCCTGGTCTCATGGAGAGCAGAGCTATGGTATATCATGTCGATAAGAACGGTCATGCCCATTTGTACGGTGACAACGGCAGACCTCTTTCAGAATCTCATTCAGCTTCAAATATTCATATGAATGGACACTCGAGTCCCCCACCGACATCACCACACATTGTGGCGCTAGAACAATCTCCGGGACCTTCGCCAGCATTATCTGCTGTTCAGAGTGTTGCATCCTCCCCGGAGCCTGCACTTCGAACAAAAGCAAGACGGCGTAAAAACAAGAGAATTGTTGACCTCGACGACAAGGAAAGCATTAACGATTGGCGCCGTGAATCTCCTGGCTTTGCCAAGAACCATGGACGACATAGTTCCGACATAGGTATATTAAGGCATGATGCTAGGTTGAATATTCCCGGGCATTCTGCCACAAGTGTTTCAACTAACTCAACACACGAGCCTCTCTCGTCACTCTCTCCTGAGGTGGAGACATCATCAAGAGCCTTTGATTCTACATCCAGCGTGACAGAGGAGGGTCTATCATCTTTACATCGACCGTCTACTATTGAATCACCTTCCACAATCTCATGTGTTCGCCAAAGTGCGGGAACCTCTCGAACAATAGCGTCTGCCAAATCTAATAAACGACGTTTTCGTCTATCGGCGTCCATGTATGAACCTGCTTCAGAGTCTCAAGTATTCCCTGAAGGACCCCTGCAGAGGGAGGAAAGCACAGAGAATTCATGTGGGAAGCCTGCTGTCTCGGAAGCAGAGAAATTCCGAAAGCGAATAGAAGCTCTTCGGAATGAGGTGGGAGATAGCTGGCTTAAGGTGTTGAGCCAGACGCACCTCGGCAGCCCCGACGAAGTTTCGACCCGCCACAAGAGTTAGGTGTTCAGTGCTGTTTAGTCTGGCCTTCCTCACCCATCCCTGTCGGCTTATTTTCGTGTTCTTTCTTTCTTGTGGAGTAGACTTTCCATGACCCTTCAGATTTCATTGTTGTCCATATCTTGTTGTATCTCTTCTGTGTGTCTATTAATTGGGACATGATCTGTTCTTCGTCTTTCAGGAGTTTCTTATCCCTCATTTGTACTGCCTCGCATTTCAAGCCCAATGTAATGCTTTTTATGCTAAGTATTATTGACTGACTTTGCGAAACCAATGCGTGCTCCCTGACCATAATCATATATCGAGTACCCTGTGACATGAAGAGTGAATCTTTGCTAGCCAGGACGATCCTGAGGCCAAGGAATACGTACAGGATTTTAGAAATTCATCGCCAATGATGGCCAAGTCTTGTGAGAGATCATTTCCCGTCGCAAGAATACCTCCAATGCAGTCACTAATAAAGGTGCCAAGAACGCTGATCAGTAGGCATACTTTGGTTTACTACAAACAGAAATGATTAAGTCAAGTGGAGACTCACTTGCTAGAGGTCGACGTTTTTCCTAGATTGAAATCCTTCAGGCTGATCGCGTGGGCCTGATCACCAAACACTAGCGAAATGACGGGACGGTAGGTGCAAGGATATGAATATAATCCAGGACCATACTCTGGGGCGCGATTTGCGCCAGGAATTTGTTCGTATAAAGCGTCCGCGAGATCACGGGGGAGATAGATTAACGACGTGCCCGTATCGATTGCCTAGATTGACACTGTGAATGTGGAGGGAAAGTAAAATGCATTCTGGACACACAGCAGTGACCACCCGTGGTGATGTATTAATCCCACCAACTTGTAAATTGTTCAGTGAAATACTCCAGTATGTCTGAGAAATGACAGGGTTCCAGAAGATGGCGCCGTTGTACTTCGACGTGTCATAACATCCAATGCAAACCTCGGACAGTCGCGGTTGGTGACGTGTTAAATAAACACTAAAAATTCCAGCGTCGACTTGACGATCCTGAATCAACCGTTCCATCAAGGTCGGTTTGCGTGATACAGATATAGAGCTAAAAGCCATTCCTGAGAGTGCAAATGTTTGTATACATGGGTTTTTCAACTCTTACCAAGACGTACCAATGATTCCGATGAAGGGCATGTGCGAAAAATCTTCGGATTCTTTGGAAATGGCAGCGAAATAATGTTGTTGAACAGACATTGGCCCCAATGTGACCGTTTCTTGAGCAAGTGTGCCTTCAACTTCCCCCGTGCCCTGTTAAACCGGCTATGAGATCGAGATGATCAATTAAGTTCTGATAAAACGCAGGAGGTCACATAAGTCAGGGCCAAAGGCTGCCCGCTATTAGAATATGTCGAACTGGCAGGTGGGATAAATTGGACTTGACGAGGGTTGCAGGTCCTACAACCGGCAGGAACCCACAGATCGGCAGAGCCTGTGTCGACATCCAGCATGACGGCTTGGGGAGGGGTGCCTAAGTCGATTTGCCCATAGTAAGCCAAATCGTTGCCATCAGTTTGGAGACCCAGTATGTAGGGTGAGTCTGAGACTTGCTAGACAATCGTACAGTACCATAAGAACGGGTAAATATAAGGAATATAAGGAGGAATATTAGATACGCACGGTGCTCGGATCATTGTTGCCAAGTAAGTCTGAAAGAAATGTGAAGTTTGGCATAGGCGACAACTGTTCTCCTTTCAGGTACCTTGCTGCTGAGGAGTATTTGACTGTCACCACTTTCAACTCCTTTTGCTGCGCTAATTTGTCAGTAATTTTACGAAGCCACAGCGCAACAGAACCGACCGGAAATGAAGCATTAAATAAAGGGTCATCACTCCCAGTGGAATTGGCAGAAAAAGCTTTGGAAAGTTGTTCCAAGGTGATCATTGATGGTTTCTGGGATTCGGACTTGATTGGTTGAGGGGCAGCCATTGATGAACCATTTAAAAGGATGGCATGTTTCAGATTGGCTGGAGGGGTATCAGTTGTCCGGCTCTTGTTCGCGAGAAACGATAAAAATGTTGTTGCGGGGTGAGCACTGATGGTTGAGACGAGAACGAAGACGTGAATAACACCGATGATCAACATCGAGGAATTTGATCTGAAGTAAGGAAGTCTGGGGTAAAGGACATTCCGCAACACATCGATTTATAGGTTGCCCCATGTTTCATAATGTAGAGGAATGAATGAGACTTTCTCGGGATCTCCCTGTGGGCTGGAGAATTGGTATCTCTTCAAATTAGTATGGATACACTATAGAAACACCTCGCACTTGAATTCAGTCCTTTCAGCACTGGCATCAATTGTCAGTACTTTTAAACACTGAAAAATCAGTACATTTATGTACTTAGAAGGCGGAGATTTTTATGACCGTAAAATGTGAATGAAAATGAACTTGATGACAAGGGCGAGTGTATCAAAACATTTCTTTGCTAAATCTTTCCTGTTCCTATCAGAGAAGAAAATTACATTTGAGCAATACGCGAATGACTCCTCTAGCCGATGCGCGCAGAGTTTCCGCGGCGATCCATTGTGGCCCGTGTCTAGCCTTTGGTTCTAGAAGGGCGAAGAGGCATCCAGTGAGACGAGCCCTAGCGTGGGGGGGAGAACGGTATGTAAAATGCACTGTAGTTGGCAATAGAATACTTATCGAACTGGCTCGTGAAGCTGATTCGGGTCTGGCTGGTTACTGGCAACCATGAGTGTATATTGAGATAATAGAGAGTTGCTTTTTCTCAGACAAAGGAGGAAAACAGTTGACTCACTTGTATAAGTGATAATACCTTACAGAACATTGTGCACATATTTTGTCACCTCCAGTCATGACTGCTAGTAAACCTGTATATTTGTGCAAATTATAGCTTTCTGCATAATTTGGCATCAGGGCAAAATCTATGATTATTCCCTCCACTCATCCCTGAAACTGTCTTACAGGATGTGCAGGAGATCAGCTTGAGTGATTTTATCTTCAACATTGTCCCTTTCCTCACTCTTACTGTTCTGGAACCTGAGAGGCTGTGATGAAACTTTGGTGTGAACAAAGCCAAGTCAAGTTCTCCAACAAGATGCAAAAGACAATAAAAAGCACCTGCACAGGCTATTTTAATGGAGAATCCAATTAAGAAATTATACTCTAGAGAATCACATAACCAGTTATTATGAGAGTATTACAATAGTGATTAGTATGACCTCAAGTAGCCATGCAAAATGATTCTACTGATATTGATCTGGGTCTTTGTCCAAAGAGAATATTTAAGGGGAGTTTTGTCAGGTGTCTTGTTAACTACGTGTAGGATTAATTGTTCTTTAGACCATTAATTCTATGCTAGTTTAGGTTTATTTCCACATTATCTAATGTTTTTCTGGTTTAGTTCTTATTCTAATTTTTATATATTTTAGAAGTAAGAATAGCCTGCCACTTGGGTAGTAAACTTTAGATTGATTCTTTAGAATAAATTTAATTCAAGAGGCCTTTGGACCTATTGAAGATGGAGGCAACCAGTCTTTGGACTGATTACCTAAGTGAGACTTTGGTTTGTTTATGAGAGTGGTATCTGCACATGAAATTCTTATTTTATACTACTGTCAAAGTATGATTCACCAAGCTTCAGTTCACTCGGTTGTACTGTTATGGTCCGTGTCCCAGACAGATCTAATTAATGACCATTGCCATTCCTGGGGGATTCTTTGGCCACAGTCATTCAAGAATAGACCTTCAACCAACCTTCCCATGATTCCTCTTCCAAACCTGCAGTTCTAAAAACCTGAAACTCTGTGATTCCGTAACTATAATTCTGGTACCATGGCAGGTGTCTCAAAGGATCACCACGTACCTTACTCCCTTGTTCTCTCTCTTTCTATTGATCCCTTGTATTTTCTCTTTCCCCTTGTTTTTAGACCAGATAGTAGATAATACAAGGAGTAGCTATATGTAAATAATCCCCAGTTGACTGGACTATTTGCCAATATGGATATCGACTTGATTGCATCCTAATGTCAGGAACTGTATGCCGGCAAGCCGACTATTCAATTCAGCCCACTCAGCCCAACTCCACCTTCGCTCACTATTCAACATTTACGCCCTCAGCCCACGGACTATATGCACCTCGTGTATCCGTCTTGGCATCACATGCTCCTGTCAAATCACTCAACTCATTTACGTCACATTCCACATGCTCGCTTTTCCATTCCGAACTCATTTACGTTTAATATCTTTCATTACGTTTCATTTCCTTTTCATCTGTTTGCAATTCCGTTCACTCCTTT
>QLPG01052199.1:0-10029 GCA_003314385.1 Gomphus sp. MG54 | reverse complement strand
TTTGGCCCCATCTACTCCCTGTCAGAAAGCAAGCTGAAATTGCTGCGCGAATTCTTGGACGAACACATCTCCATGGGGTTCATCCGACCATCCCGCTCACCTGGCGGGGCACCCGTTCTGTTTGCCCGAAAGAAGGACGGTTCCCTACGTTTGTGCGTCGACTTTAGAGGACTCAACAAAATCACAAAAAAGGACCAGTACCCGCTACCCCGCATCTCCGACCTACTCGACAGCCCCCGTAAGGCTAAAATCTTCACCAAAATAGACCTACGACACGCGTACCACCTCATCCACATCCGAGAAGGCGACGAGTGGAAAACACCCTTCCGCACCCGCTACAGATCCTTCGAGTGGCGCGTCATGCCCTTTGGACTGAGCAACTCCCCAGCCACTTTCCAACGCCTTATGAACGACATCTTCTCCGACCTCCTCGACGTTTCGGTACTGGTCTACCTAGACGACATCCTGATATACTCCGATAACCTGGAGGAACACAGAAAGCATGTGCGCGAAGTCCTAAAATGACTCCAAACGAACCACCTGTATGCCCGAGCAGACAAATGCCAGTTCCACGCTGACACAGTGGAATACCTGGGATACATCCTATCTCCGAACGGCCTCACCATGGCAAACGACAAGGTCAAGGTGATCCAGGACTGGCCTGAACCGCGCAAAGTCAAGGACGTCCAGTCCTTCCTCAGATTCGCAAACTTCTACAGACGCTTCATTTTCAATTATTCCGACATCACGATTCCACTAACCCGTTTGACACGGAAAGACACGCCCTGGAACTTCTCCGAAGACTGCAGGACATCCTTCGAGACCCTCAAAAAGGCCTTCACCACAGCCCCGGTGTTAAACCAATGGACCCCCGGCTCCCAACTCGTCGTTGAGACGGACGCCTCCGACTATGCCCTGGCGGCCATCCTATCTATAATCTCCCCCACAGACAATGAGATACACCCGATCGCCTTCCACTCCCGAACGTTTTCACCCCCGGAACTGAACTATGATGTACATGATAAGGAACTGCTCGCCATCTTCGAGGCCTTCAAAACCTGGCGGCATTACCTGGAAGGCGCACCCCACCCCATCGACGTTGTGACAGATCACAAAAACCTGGAATACTTCTCGACGACCAAACTTCTCACCCGCCGACAAGTCCGATGGTCAGAATACCTTTCTCAATTCAACATGACCATCCGTTTCCGCCTGGGATGCCTCGGAGCCAAACCGGACGCTCTAACCAGACGATGGGATGTCTACCCCAGAGAAGGAGGGAACAGCTACGCCACGATCAACCCCCACAACCTCCGACCCATCTTCTCCACGGAACAGCTGTCCGCCTCCCTACGGGCCACGGCACTATATTTCCCGTCTCTACGAGCAGCCGCAGTAATGGACATAGAACGACTCCACAGCAACATCCGCGCAGCAATCCGAAACGACCCAGAAACCTCGGAAAAACTCGACAACCCCAACGGAAAATGGTCGGCCACACCAGATAACCTCCTCCTCCTCGACCAGCGCATCTACGTCCCGGACAGCGACGATCTCCGCCTACGAGTCCTACAAAACAAGCACGACCACCCCGTATCCGGACACTTCGGACAAAATCGGACGCTTGACCTCATCAGGAGGGAGTACACCTGGCCCGGACTCCGAAAAACCGTGAAGTCCTATATCAAGTCCTGCACAACCTGCATGCGTACCAAAACACAAAGACACCAACCGTACGGTCTCCTGAAACAACTACCGGTCCCCATACGCCCGTGGAACTCCATATCAATGGATTTCATCGAGAAACTACCCCCGTCGGCCGGATATGACTCCATCCTCGTCATCGTAGATCGACTCACCAAACAATCCATCTTCATCCCGACCCACGACACCATCACATCCCCCCTCCTAGCCAAACTGTTCGTGCTCCACGTATTTTCAAAACACGGGGTCCCATCGCACGTTACCTCGGACCGCGGAACTGAGTTCGTATCTTCCTTCTTCAGGTCCCTGGGGAAGGCCCTAGACATGAAATTACACTTCACTTCCGGGTACCATCCAGAAGGTGACGGACAAACCGAGCGAATGAACCAAACATTGGAACAATACCTCCGGGTCTACTGCAACTACCAGCAGGACAACTGGGCGGACCTCCTCTCAATCGCGGAATTCGCCTACAACAACGCCCCCAACGCAACAACTGGAATATCACCCTTCTTCGCCAACAAAGGATACCACCCGGACATCACCTTCCACCCCGAGCGCGACCTGGCCTCCTCAAGAGCACACGATTTCACAGTAGACCTAGACGAACTGCACCAGGAGCTCCAAAAACACATATCCGCAGCTCAGCAACGCTACGCCGCCTCCGCAGACCAACACCGCTCCCAAGGACCGGAGGTCAAGGTCGGAGACAAAGTTTTCCTCAAATCAGACAACATCCGAACCACAAGACCCTCCCGGAAGTTGTCCGAGAAATACCTGGGGCCCTACGAGGTCATAGCCCGAGTAGGACCGGTATCCTACACCCTCCACCTCCCCAAAAACATGAGGTCGATCCACCCTGTCTTCCACGTCTCAATGCTGGAACCTTCAACTCCCAACACCTTCCCCAACCGCACTATACCACCGCAGCCGCCGATAGAGATCAATGGGGAGCGCGAATACGAAATAGCGGAAATCCTGGACTCGAAGATCGATCGACATCATAGCTGCCAACTTCGATACCTAGTCAGATGGACTGGCTACGAAGGAACAGAAGAAGAGACCTCCTGGCTCCCCGCCACGGAACTGAACCACGCGAGAGAGGTGGTTTCAGACTTCCACCGTGCCTATCCGCTCAAACCAGGCCCAGGAAGACCGGACGACCAGTCTTGACCACCCTATACATTGTTCGTCAACTAAGGACCTCGAGGGCTCGGTCCTAATGGGGGGGTACTGTTACGCCCCATGCCTCCAACAAACCCACACCAACCCTCACAATCACCCACCCCCATTTCCGAACCCTCCCCGACCATCGATGTACGGACCCATCCCCGCTTCCGTTCCCGTTTCCGTTCCCGTTCCCGTAACATCTGTCCGAACCACCACCAGTCCGATTCCGATTCCCGTAACCTAGGATTCCGCATCTTGATAACCAACGCGCTAGTATCACGTACCTTACCTCCTTGTTCTTCCTTACTATTGACCCCTTGTACTCCTTTTTCCTTCTTGTTTTATGACCGGCAAAAATAGTACAAGGATAAGCCACATGTATATAGTCTGACAGTTGACTGGACTGTTTGCCAGTACGAATATCGATTTAGTCTCCCACCAGTTTCCGATTCATTTCCGGTAAACTCCCGCCTCCTTTCCGAAATTAGGGACAGACGATCGAGGAGGGCGCAACACATAAGTTGAAGCCAAGTCCCTTCGACCTCGAACACCTCAGTGACCGGATTGACCTATTCCGTGACCTACCCTAAACTTCCGGTGCCTCCGTCCCCGTCCGTAGTCCGTCCGACCCTGGTCTCGGTCTTCGGCCCCATTACGGACCTTCGCACTAACCCGGGAAACCCCTTCGGAAGTACTAGCTAAGCGCCTGACACGCGGACTTAACAGGTGCTTTTGTCGGAGCTTTTCTTTTTCCTGATTCCTGTAGCCAGCCATTATAAGAGGCCATCACCATCTGGTGCTGTTCCTTGTCGGGATCTGGAGCAGAATGATACCTCTGGCCAGTCAGGGGCAGAAACGAGTGGTCCGGAGGTACTCGGACATATTGCCATGTATCTATTTCATCTGGACAAGTACCGGGAGGACCTTCGCCAACTCTTGGACTCCTAGGAGTGCTATCATCATTGTATGTCCAACCTGACAGCTGCTGGGCCTGGTATAGAGGAGGTGAGGTTGTGGGGGAGCCTTACTGATGCATTAACGTCTAGGGAATAGCACGGGTTAGGATAACCCGCACGGGTAACCAGGTCAGGTGCCCTTGGGTTTGGGTGCGGGTCAAGCCAAGAGCACCCGTGACCCGGCCCAACCCGCCGCCTCAACTATGTATGTGCGTACGACACGCACGCGCCACATGCACACACGTACAACACGACCATGCCGTATGCAGAGGCGTATGACACAAATGCGCCGTACGCGCATGCGCCAACACCAACGCGCCGACACGAACACGCTGTACGCGCACATGCCGACACCAACGCGCTGACACCAACGCGCCTTATGCTCACACGTATGACATGCACGTGTGTGGCGCATTCATGTTGTACGTTGCATTCATGTCATACGTCGCATGCGTGTATGGCGTGTTTGTGTCGTATGTTGCGCATGCGTACGGCACGTTCGTGTCGTATGTTGTGCGCGCATACGGCGCGTTTGTGTTGTACGTCACATGCACCATAGGCGCATGCAGGTGCGGCACGCACCCGACACCCATCAACCCGTGGGGAAAAAACCCATGGGTTGACAGGTTCGGGTTTCCCATGGGTTGGGTGCGGGTCACCCACATTTGACCCGTGGGTGACCCGTGCCGTTCCCTATGAACGTCCTTCCTGCTGGCGGATCATAGACTTGATGCCTCTTTTCTGGAGGACGTAGAACGGTTGTTTGTTTGCTTGGGTCTCGGGTTAGGTGGTCCTGATGGGTGTTTGGGTTTGGCGCAGGCTGTGGAGGGCTCAAGTGATCCAAATGAGGGTGTTTGATTAGTTGCTTGTATGATTGGTGTCATGAATTTTTATGGTTTTGGCAGTGTCTTCTGGGAGATGTAAGGGTCCCTGAATAGTGTCATTTTCCAGATGTTTTCTTTTCTTTTCTCTTCCTCTTCTCTCTTTTTTATTTTTTATTTTTTATTTTTTTTTTGAGCAGATGTCCTATGCTCACCTGATTTCTGTGGCCGGGGCTGTAGTGGTCGTGGGGTCATGGGGATTGTAGCATTCGTTCTACCGGATTGTCACTTGGATGGAGGTAGTGTCGTCGGGATTTGGGGAATGTCCTGCAAGGCTCGAGTCTCGGTTGAAGTTGTTGATTAGTTTTAGTTCGTATTAATACTCTAACAAGAAAGGGTCTAATTCTAGAGAATCTACATGGTACCATTAGTCTAAGGGATGGTATGGGATTCCGCGGTGATCAGGATTCTTCCTGAGTGGAGTTTTTGGAGGGTTGTATTGAGTGCTGAGTGAAGACTGCTGGCTCCATATTGCCAAGAATCAGTTAGGATAATCTAAACGAGTAGTACTCAATACCCTGTCGATCAACGGATTGTAGTGGGTGAGCGTGGTCCTTGCAACTAAAATTCTAATGGGGTTTGGGGGGGGTCAGATTCAGAGGGTCCATTGATATGGAGTTCCACAGGTGTATGGGGACCGGTCCAACTTATAAAGCCTCCTCCTAGAATGGTCGGAGTTCAGAGGGTCAGAGTGTTTCTGCAGAGGGGTCGAAATCTTTCGACAATTGGTCACAGGGGGTCATATTTCTGAAAAGGTTGGATGCGTTGTTTTGTTTTACATCCGTAGGCATAGTTGGTGTTCAACACGAACAACTGGTGCCGGAGTCGGGGGCCTAACTTCTTATTCCTCCGTTTCCAAAGCGTCCGACGTCTCAGACTCTTCTTCAACCTCTTCTGTCATGGAGGCTGCACGCCCTTTGGTGACTGTGGTGGTGGATCTCGGGCATTCCTTGGCTGGGTGGCCCAATCTGCCGCAGAAGAGGCAGAGGTTTTGTTCGAAGCGGCGTTGCCGTTCTTACAGTGTAAGTTTTCTGTCTTTTCCGATTTTGGACGAAAGATCCATGGTAGTCCTGCTGCCACTGGATGGGGTCGTGGGTTGGCCTATATTGGCCGTCTTATTGCCCATGTTAGGGGCCGAATACATGGTCACAGGGGTCCTCCCTCTGTCGTAGGGGTGGTTGAAGTTCTGGGTGGAGGGGGGCTCTCTGGCAATTTCCGATCGTCGCTCCCAGTAGCAGGTGTCCATGGATTGGGACAGGAGATGGAGTTGGAGCAGGGAATGGGGCTTTCCTACTCTAGAGATCTCATCCTTGATTCTGCTGGGGAGTCTGTTGTAGAACTGGTGATGAAGTGCAGCATTGCCCTAGTGGACACAGGTGGCTAGTCAATTGAATTCGACTATACATTTCATGATGCGCTGATTATCACGCATGCGGAGGGTCTCGAGGTCTGCTTTGGCCTGACCTTTTGGGTCATGGGGGCCGAAGTTGGTTTTGAGTTCGTTCACGAACTCCTCATAGTCATGGAGCCAGTCTGGCTTATCGGGGGTGGAAAGGGCTGGTTCGAACCAGTCCAGGGTGGTACCGGTCAGGTACGACAGTACGTAGGTTACCTTGGCACTCTCGGTGTTGAAGGCGTCAGGGCGGTCATGGAAGTTCAGCCTACATTGCACTAGAAAGGCTTGTAGTTTTCTTGAATTGGATCCATCGAAGGTATCCAGATCCTGAACCTTGGCAGCACGGGGAGCTGATCTCTTCTGGGGCTGGCTAAGTTACTTGCCAGCATAATGAGGGCCTGAGTGAGGTCGGGCACAATGTTGGATCCTAAGGTGGGGCCCCTCCTGGGTGTGCAGGAGGTGGTGGTGCTGTGGCAGGTGGTGCAACATGGGGTTAGGTGACGGGGGGTGGTGCAGCAAACAGGGGTACGGGGGGTGGTGCAACGAGGTGCTATGGGCGGTGGTGCTGTGGGTGGAGGTGCAAAAGGTGGTGGTACATAGGGGGGTGCCGATGAGTCTGACGGCACTGCTGTGGATGGTCCTGAACTGGACCGCATATCTGATGGCGATAATTGTTGAATTGCCGGGGGGTGGTTCACGAGGAACGGGTTGGTCAAATTCGAATGCAGGTGTTGATCTGCATCCGAAAATCTGGAGTCGGAAGAAGGCTCCAGGGGATGAGCTGGGGTCTGAGGTGTCTGAAAACTTGGTCCAGGGATGGGCAGTTCTCGGGGGACGGATGCACGGTGGGCAGATGCCTGAGTGATTGTCTGCATGGCTTGTGAACGTGTGATGGGTCTCATGCTTAATGACAATCAGGAGTGTGAGTACGAATATACTGTTAAATCTGCATGTCGGTGCTTAGCTAGAGACTTCTGGAAGGGTTTTCGGAGGGTTCTGAAAGGTTTCCAAAGGAGGAGTTCGTATTCTGAGGGTGGGTGAAGGATCGGAATCGGAGTGGATGGAAGTCGGGAATGCCGGGGGTCTTGGGACTGTTCACAGTATAGGGTGGTACAGGTGGTTTGAGGTTGCAGGGACTTGGATTCAACTTATGTGTTGTGCCCTCCTCAATCGTCTGTCCCTAATTTTGGAAAGTCGGAAGTTTACCGGAACTTAATCGGAAACTACGATGCAGTATTAAGTCAATATTCGTACTGGCGAATAGTCCAGTCGACTGGTGGCTTATATACATGTATCTAGTTCTTGTACTATCTTTTACCGAGTAAAGACAAGGGGGGAAGAGAGTACAAGGGGCAATATAAAACGAGGAATAAGGAGTGAGGTATGTGATGATCCTGCGCGTCATCTATCAAAGGAACGGAACCTTGACTTCGGAGTCTTCGGAGGTTCAGAATCGTGGAACCATGGAATGTATGTTGGACATCTGGAAATTGGTTATTCAGGCCTTGAGCGATCGGAAAGGTCCTGGAAACAGTGTGGGTGGTTGTGGGGTTTAATGTGGGTTTATTTGGCAGCATGGGCCATAACACATGTCCATATTTCCTCATTCTGGGTATCAACTAGGCTTAGGCCCTTCTACCTTCTCCTCCTCTGTTAAGTCCTTGACTCAGGCTGGCATCAACAGCATCCTCCCAAGTACCTGTCTGTTGCAAATCGGTGGCACACACGGCAAGTAGGGCACAATGCATGAGTACATTGAAGCCAATGCCACTACTCCTGGCCTGCAGGACTTAGCTGTTGTCTGGCCAACCTTTCAGCATTCCTGAAGCTTGTCAATTTCCAAGACCTGACAAATACTGAACCCCTGCAATTCCATAACCTAGGTTCCACTCTTTGATAAATGATGCACCAGATCATTGTATACCTCACTCCCTTGTTCTCGCTTTTCTATTAGCCCCTTGTACTCCCTTCTTCCCCTTGTCTTTACTCAGCAATAGATAGTACAAGGGCTAACTACATGTATATAAACCCCCAGTTGACTGGACTATTTGCCAGTACAAATATCAACTTAATCTGCATCATAGTTTCCATTTCAGTTCTGGTAAACTTTCTGACTTTCTGAAATTAGGGACAGACGATCGAGGAGGGTGCAATGCATAAGTTGAAGCCAAGTCCCTTTGTCCTCGAACACTCGAATGACTAGTTGTAACAGCCTAATACTGCAACCAACTGTCAAGTACACGTACCGAGGATCTGGTAACTCGGCGGTACCGACTAAAATACTCTGTTAGTAGCCAAGTACAAGTCACTCGATAGGTTGTTCTTGGCTCAACGCACATATCGGTCACATTCCTCATTCCCATCCTATGCCTACTCCTCACCCCTCGATCCACCTCACCTTGGGACTTCCTGCCCTTATGTTATCCTCGGTTACAGCCCTTGTTTTATAATTGGGCATTTCCTATTGTCCTATCCTCGGTCACATTCTTATTATCCTATCCTTTATTGTTCTATGCCCATTTAAATTCCTTCATTCTAATTTTACTCATTGTGGACAATGACCGCATGCTCTGCATACCTTGTCATCCCACATTCCTTATTCCACATGTCGCTTCTTAACCTATATAAGTAGGACATGCATGTACATATTTCCTCATTCTGGGTATCAACTAAGCTTAGGCCCTTCTACCTTCTTCTCTTCTGTTAAGTCTTCGACTCGGGCTGGCATCATCAGCATCTCCCCGAGTATCTGTCTGTTGCAAATCCAGTGGCATGCATGGCAAGTAGGGCGCAATGCACGAGTACGTTGAAGCCAACACCACTACTCCTGGCCTGCAGGACTTGGCCATAGTCTGCCCAACCTTTCGCCAACAACCCTCGGCAGTACCGAAGTCCGTCAGTACCCGAAGCTTGACACCAACCGTAAGCCACCGGCACTTCCCATCTTTCCATCTTTCTGCCTCCATCCATGAATCCGATCCCTGGCCCCTTCCACCACCAGAATCTTGACCCCCCTCCTGGAAACCCCTTCGAAGCCTCCAGAAACCCCTCCAGAAGTATCTAGCTAAGCACCTGACATGCGCACTTAACATAGGTATCTACAGGAAATACTACAGAAATTCTTAAACACCCAGGTGATGATGGTGGTCCAAGTCCCTATATGTGTCCCAATACACTTACTGATGATAGACACATGAACTACATGATCTCCTATCTGAAAGGGACTGCACTTGAATGCTTCAAACCATACCTCACTGGTGACCTCAATACCAAACCTCAGTAGGCCACCAACTTAGACCATTTCATTGATGAATTACAAATTAATTTCAGTTTATAGAACAAGCAAGCTGAAGTCAAACTTACTCTTGAGAAGCTCACCATGCATAACAATCATAAAGCAACATAGTTTTTTGTTGAATTTTATTATCTTTTGGCTCTGGTTGATTATGGTGACAATGCCCTTCTTCAAAAGGACTATATAGCCCTGCCAAAACAAATTAAGGATGGCCTTATCCACTTTAATAAACCCCAGTCCCTTGATGAGCTTTCCAATCTTTTCCAATCTTGTTCAGCAAATTGATATGTGATGTAGGTTTGCTTCTGGTAATAATACCTAAAAGCCTGTGTGCACCGGTCCTTTTCTCTGGTGGGATCTAGCGAGCTGTGTGTGACGTGTGCCCCTTACTTGTTCAATCTACCCATGCTTCTTTTGGTCCGATCCCGCAGAGCGTCTCCTGTTCAGGTTCACCCATGCTTCTTTTGGTCCGCAAATGCGTGCCGTGATTGGTGCGCAAGCGCCTTTTCCAACAGCGAATGCTCACCTGAACAGACTCCAGGAGGGATGGGAAAAACGCTTCTGCTGGAAGCAAGCATGAACTCGGAAAGTGAAAATGATCGCTCTCGATATTACATCAGGCCGTGG
>QLPG01052198.1:0-14126 GCA_003314385.1 Gomphus sp. MG54 | reverse complement strand
GCTTTGAAGAATGAGAGGACCTGTGCGGTAGGTATCAGATAGAGATCACAAACGAGAATAATCAAGAGGACGCTGTCGAAGATGGCACAATACGACTAATCATGGGATTTAGGGCAGGAAAAGAGAATGATCGTACATTCATAAGCCACACTCCGGCATGAGGTGTGAGCCCATGGATGAGCGTCACAAACGTAATAACACCTAATGCGATCGCGCGTACGACCCACCGGTCCGGGGTGTGACCTGCCGAGATCAGGATGCTGAAAATCATGCGTTACTGCGTGACATCGAAACACTTCGCTAAACTCACTTTTGTGCAAACACGATACATCCCGATGCAGTAAACCCTAGAAATATCGCTTGAGAAGCGAAGATAACCGTCGCGAGATATCTAGTCCCCAGTCAATGTCCCGCCCAGGAAATAAAAGGAAAACTGAAGTTGTTATATGGAGACACGTACTTTGGTCTCTTGTACACAGCTTCCAGATACACCTTTTCACCGCCACTCCGTGGAATCATGAGGCCAAATTCAAGCCATACAAATAACCCAGCGAATGAGAGGAGAAATCCTAGCACCCAGAGCATGAGAGATGCCCCGACAGAATGTACCGAGGAAAGGATCGAGGATGGGGTCGAGAATATCCCTGTGCTGTATGTATATTTTTCATAAGTTATCGATTTATGGGAGTACTGGATTTATGGTGGTTAACACAGACCCTATGATGCGACCTATGATAAGCAGTGTACAAGATACGACGCCGAGATGACGGCCCAAACCACCGGCTGCATCTGTCGGTTATCGTTCGACTTAGCAGACGAACACATTGATAATAAAAATTCAAAAGAAACTCATAAGCTGACCTTGCTCCAAGGTAAGCTCGCCCGGATTCAGACTAGATTCATCGTTCTCTCCAGAATCGACTGGCGCATTGTGCCCAGAGGATTTCGTATCGACGTCAATTGACTCAGTCTTCATAGGTATTGTGGGGTTTGACTATGTGCAGGATCTTCAGTGGCTCCGGGCTCTTACAACTGTAGGGTTAAGAGTCAAGTTATAAGAATGACTATGTTTTGGAACCGTGAAAGGCAACACCGTTGATTATTCACTCATCAAACTTTAATGTAAGGGGAATACACTGCCTTATCGCACCATTTATAGAGAATGTTGCAACATAATGAGACGCCCTTTCGAAGAGTATGAACGGCGGCCCCAAAGCCGCGGCAGGGTTAGCCGGAACCTCAGTTCCAAGGAAGCGTAGACCGGTCATACGGCTAAACACGGCCGGATCTCTAGAATTAGATATATAAAAAAGGGAGAAAGGAATGTTATAGTATATAATGGTAAGAAGAGAATGAAAAAAATAGACCTTTAGAAAGCATACATTCAATACTTTAGTCCATCAAGGCTTCCTATAAACCCCTTCCAGCACCTGGTTCATACATGCGATAGACAGAAATAGTATATATTTAAATAAACAATTGAAATAGGTACCCCACGACTGAAAAAACTACTGCCAAAATGATGAATGTACATTAAAAGCTATAAGATTGATCGATCCATTGAATGGGCGAAAATTACTCTGCATCGTGCCAAAATTTGGAACAGATATTAGACAATCCAATTCTATGGGAGATAATGAAATAGATATATCGAGAGCCTGTGGCTATTGATTAAAAACCCAAGGAGGTGGAATTGTCGTAGAGTGTTGTATATAATATGTATATATAGCTACAGAATGTATGTAGGTATTTTCTAGACCATATATATGCAGCTATGGTCCCATCTAGGTGCCAGCCCAGGGACCTGGTGATCGGTAATGGGTAGAGTCAGTTTGACTGTCTTGCTGTGGTATGGCAACGTGATGGTGAGTGATCATATCACTAGTTAATACGACACCGATTTTTTGTATCCCAATGGGTCTGGTAACCCAGATACGACGATAATAAGGACCTGTCTCATTTGGGATATCATTGATGCAAATGAGCATCAAAGTGCCAGTAGAGAAGCGTTGTGAGCAATAGACTGATCGTTTGTAATCAGAGCTACCTATGTTTTATACATTCTGTTTATAAACTACAATATCTAATTAGAATCAGTGAAACAATGGATGGACTATATTGAATTGATTGGAAACATGTGCCCATGTAAAAATAGATGATCATTACTGCATACATGATATTTGTGTCTATATAGAACCATATTTGTTATTTCTTCCTTATGAACATTTGTCTCTAAGTCATTTCTATCATGTTCAATGTCTATTGTCATCAGATAGCATCTGGAGGCTGTTAAAATAAAAGGACTGAAATACTATCTCAGTCTCTTGGAAAAGAGCTGAGGTCACAGAGTCACACAACTGTGAAATACAATGGCAAATTCAAACTCCTATCAAAGGAAGATATCAGAGATAATAATGAATAGAATCCATACACTCTCTCCAATACCATCAGGTCCTGATTGCCAGGGATCAGGAGAAAAGATGTTTGGGCTGAATGTCAAATCCTTAACAGAGGCTGCATATATGCAGCTGTTTCTCTATTGCCTTTTTACCTTTCATATGAGTGTTTTTGTTTTCCCTTCTACACTTGTTTTCCCTTTCACATGTGTCAATATCTGTCCTGCTTCCATCCAGTGGTCAATATGGTTGGCTTCTTCTTGCCTGGTCATATGGACACTTTCTCAAATGACCATGGTTGTATACTCATTATGTATTGTAGCTAATGGTGAAAGTAAGTAAAAATCATATCTGGATGGTTATGTGTATCTACCTACTTCTCCTAGATTTAACATCTTTTTCTTTCCATTTCTGGCACATACACCTGCCCCTTCTCATACCCATCTATCTTCACTATATCTGACTCCTTCCATTCCCCTGCCTTTCCCTCTTATTGTAACAACATTGGTAGCCAATCCTGTAAATACCAATGTGACCTAATATTAGGAGGTAGTGAGTTGGACAAAGTTGAACAAAAAGGTGAGAAAAGAAATCTGTTTGAGATAACACATGAGTATCTGGTTTGTATAGACTGAAACATGACAGTGTCAATATTTCTAGAGGTGAAAGTTCAGTCTTGTAGAGGGAAAGACTCATATATTTGGATATCTACCTAGAGGTAAAAGCTAAGTAACAAAGATAAGTATCTACATGTCTCAAATGTATAACTTAGGTACTCACTTCAGTCTTCTAGAGGGAAAGACTGAAGTGACAAGGAAATGGATGGTGCTACTTATACTGAGGACTAAGTGGCACTAATAATAGGGAGGGGAGGGATGTGTGGATGGTAAAGTGGTATAATAGAACAATAATGAAAAAATAAGAACAAAAGAAAGTATTCTTATAATAAGTCCAAAAGCCAGGCCAGGTACAAGTCTTAGCGGGCTCAGCAGTGAAATAGAAGGGGCCAGTTGTTGGGGAGATGATGGAACTGTGTGACATACAACAGTTTATTCTTAACACTCCCCCTCAGTTCCAATCACCTATTCCATACCCAACAACTGCAAATATCATTCGTGTTTGAAATGAGTCAAGGCCTTTGTCAAGAAGTCAGCTCCTTTTTCTGTTCCAGGTACATGTGTAGTACAGATCGCCTTATTACGAATAAGACCCCTGATAAAATGCCATCTTATATCGATATGTTTAGATTGGCTGTGAAAAACAGGATTGTTGGAGAGGGCAATGGCTCCTGTGTTATTGGAGTATATGTGAGTGGGCTTTTCTTGGGGTGACCATAATTCCTCTCAACCAGATTGCTTCTTGACATGCAGTACCCACTGCATAGTATTCCACCTCGGTGGTGGAGAGTGCAACAGAGGCCTGTTTCTTCGACTTCCATGCAATGGGGCTGCCAGAAAACATGAATGTATAGCCACTGGTGGACTTATGATTGTGTGAATCTTCTGCATAATTCACATTGCAAAATCCCCAAGGATCCAGGTGCTTGTTCTTATCTCCCCCTGTCTTAGAATCCCTTTTGTAGACTATGCCCATTTCCCTAGTTCCTTTTAGGTACCTCAAGACCCTTTTTGCTGTGTTCCAATCTCGTCAAGTGGTGGCCTTATTTGACTGTGATAGGAATTGCATAACATAGGGAATATCAGAACAGGTTGACATTGCAGCATATGTGAGTGATCCAGTGAGAGCTTGATATTCTTTTGGGTATTTGAAAGGAAACTCATCGTTGTCTCGTAAGTGTGACCCTTTGTTGACTGTGACAGAATTAAGAGCCGGAGGTGTGGGGTGAAAATAAAAAGAATTCTGCAATTTAAGCAGAAAATGAATGAAAATAAAGGTTTTTAAATTTCTGGGGCAATGGGAGATAGAAAAACTTGATTACATCTTGTTTTTACAATGAATACAATATATATGATGTACATAGGAGATAAAGAAACTCAGAGAAACAATATTACATGAGAAGATAAGACATACATGACATCATGGAGGAAATATTTTTACACAGTGGTTTGGAGGAGAAAAATACACCGAAATACAATAGAAAATGTACATATAAACTATGTGCTGCAAAAGCGAAGACTTTGATTAGGGAAAATATAGTGCCACATTCAAGCCGGTCCTACTGTTAAGATTATACACAGTTAGCACCTATCTACTTCACTTTGCTCTGACACTCCTTTCTTTATTTATTGTTGGTTGACAATTCTTTTATTCTTTGTCTTTCCTTACATTCCCATTTTCTTGCATTACTTGGTGGTTTCCAAGGGTGATTCATATGTTCCGCATTTCACCGAGGTGTGGAGCCTATTTCTTCCAAGTATATATAGTTACTGTTTGTTCCGGTTGTCACTTCAGTGTTTCCTTGAAGAACACTGGAGTGAGTACCTCTAGTTATTTACCCACTTCCTTCACAAACTCATTACCTATTAGTTTTACACTATCTAGGTAGTTATTCATCAATAGAACTGAGTGTTTCCTTGAAGAACACTGAATTTTACACTATCTAGTCTTAACACCTACGACCATACACTGGTGAATGGGCGCTTCGCTTTGTCCTTATCAGGATAGAGGCAATTATCTTGTCTTGAGGTAGTCAGAATGGATAGGGATTCGAGTGGGAGGTTGATGGAATGATATAGTACATATGTTGTAGAATAGAAGTTGGCAAGGGAAATAGTCATGGATAGCGAACATTGTTGACATAAGTGCTGGCGGCGATACACTTTGATAACCTGTAACTAATGTCTACATTTGTGTGAGTGTTTATTAGTGGTTTATATTAATAGATAAAGTATCACAGTATCTAATAACCAGTATTAGATATTGTAATACTTCATTTTCGCTTGTATACCAGTTGGGATGTGTGACTGCACGTGATTTCATGTGGGGCTGTCAGTGCATGGATGGGGAAAACCATAATAGAAGTCGAAATAATGGTTGGAAAAATATGGAAAAATATCAGAATAATTGTGGTGATGCATCTTGAATATCATATCCAAGCAGATAGCCGTATAGGCTCGACGTTGTTAAAATCTGCATGAAATAATGAAATTGTATGCATATTGTGCATATATGCATACTTGGTGACATGGATCCGTCAGATAAAATTGCAGAAAAATCATGATAATATACCATGACTGTGGCTTGAACATGTTCACTCATAAACTTGTCATAAAGATTGTAAGTTTCATAAAAAAATTGTTAAAAATGTTTATTTTTCTGCTCAATGATTCACAACAGACTGGGGTGCTTATAATATTGCAATCTACCATTCCAAATTTATCCAGCATCATGTCAATGAATTCTGACTGGAAGAGTTTGAGAGTACCTTGGTGTGTATCCCTTTTGACTAAGATACCAAGAACTTTGAAGGGTTTTAATGTGTCCTTCTCTTTGATTTTATAGAAACTTTTGATTCCTTTCTTCAATTCCTCTTCTTCTTTCTCATTTGGTGTTAAGTCTCTGCAATGCCAATGTTGCAGATAGAAGTCAGTCAAGTCCTGCAGACTGATCCAGGTGTGTGTCTGTGATATTCATGCCTTTTACAGTGTTAGAATTGACTAGCTGTTTCAAGGCAGAATCCCCAAGATGACCCAGATGCAGTGCCATGTTGCTGTCAAGTACACATACTGTAAGGGCAACCTAGGCAGGTGTTCTACCCCTAGGGTGGCGCACTGGCGAAGGGGGATCCAAAGAGAAAACTCTAGGGAATCCTTTGCCCACTGACTACTGTATATAAGCACCATCGCTACAGCGCTCCGTGCTCTACCAGGCATCACCCTCCATACCAACCGGGAAGCTCCGCCAGGGCCTCGACACTGAGAATGAATGACGAAAGGGGAGCCAAGGGTTATAGTCGACCCTTCTGAAGGGTACTCGCCAACAGGGATGATGGTTTGGTGCGCAGTACGCTCGGTACTGCCGTGAGTGGGTCAAACGGACCTCGGTCGGCGGGTGTGGAGTATGGGTGGGTCGGCGCTAGTCGGGATTCATGATCAGGGGTTCCCCTGACACATACCGAGTGTCCGATAATTCGGCAGTGCCAACTGGACAGCCAGATTATGTCTACATACAGGTGCCCACGCTGCATGCAAGTCACTTGGTATGCCAGTCTCAGCTTGGCACATCTACCATCCACATTCCTTGTCCCAATCCCTTATCTACTCTGCCCTATTTATCATCCATTAATCCTAACCCATTTACTCCTTATTCCTCATCCTACCTCACCTTGGAACATCCTGTCTAGGGAATAGCATGGGTTAGGGTAACCTGCACCGGTTACCGGGTCGGGTGCCCTTGGGTTTGGGTACAGGTCAAGCTGAGAGCACCCCTGACCCGGCCCAACCTGCCACCTCAACTATGTAAGTGCATACAATACGCACATGCGGCATGTGCACATGTATGACATGACCATGCCATATGCGCATGCATATGACACAAATATGCCATATGCACATGCACCAACACCAACATGCTACATGTGCACATGCTGATACAAATGCACTATACGCACATGCGCCAACACTGTTAGGGAATAGGAGATGATCCCTTGAAGTCTGGACACTTCTCCACCGGTTCTATATGTAGGAGTCCAAACCTCTCCTCCAAGGAATAATTCAACATAAATCAGTCTCATTTGGACTACCAAAAAAAATATCATAATGTTTTGGCTGGCCATCTAAGAGTGAATTACCTCCAAGTAATTAACTCTTAAATCATCAAGCTCTTCAAGGTGAAGGAAAACCTCCAAAAACACTGATATTTTTCGCTTATTTCTATTTTGGACCCACAAGGACCCACAGCCAGGTGCCAAACACTTACACATGGAAAATGGTGCCAAACTGCTAGTTCAAGCTATCAAGACTCAATTGTACAACAAATTCCTGGGTTTATATAATAACTATTACATATAAGGTTATCCCAGAAGCACGACTCACATAAGGTAGAAGACAAACGGTTTCCGCTATAGTCACATGACTCAAGCATGACATCCACCATTTCGCACAACGATCTGGCAACATTGACAAAAAAATTATTCTAAAACCACAGATCAATGGCATAAAACTATATGTATATATTATTGGTTTTACTTTTTGAAAAAAATCACTATTGCAAATGTAGTATATCCAAACTTTCAAACATCTTTTCAAAATTCAGAATCACATTTTTCAAGCAGTCTGACACTGTCAAACAATTTTTGGTCACAAAATTTTTGTGCTGATGTAATCACCTATATAAGGAAATATTCCATATATAGAAATTTATTCCCACCGGTAATAGTTTTTTTTTTTTTTGCACTGACATAAGCACCTATATAAGGCAATATTCCATATATAGAAAGACATTCCCACAGATAAGGTAGATGACATATGGATTCCACTAAGGTCATGTGACTCAAGTGTCATATCCATAATATTTTGCACAAGGATCTGGCAACATGCCAGATACTATTCTAGCTGAGTTGGACAAGGCTCATATTGTATAGTGTAGCACAATCAATTTTTTCAAAAAAATTGCCAACTTCTATGGCAGAATACAATTTTTTTTCAATATTTTTTTTGACAATGAAAATTTTTGCACTGTGACCATGACATTGTCATGGTCACGTGATGTAGCGGAAACCATTTGTCTTCTACCTTACTATTAATATTTCATGACTTGACCAGTCACGAGACTACCAGTCCTGGGAATATGAGTCATTAGTGACTTGTATAGTGACTCATAGGGTGACTCGTAACTGCCACAGGCTTCTAGGACTTTCCATTCCTTTCCACACCCTTCCACTAATTTCAGGAAAGTCTTGTCTCATTGGGGAGTTATAATCAGCTTAGAATTAGTATATACAGAGACTAGTTCTGTAGCGTAAATCAATCAATCTTAATTTCACCCATAGTCCATCGGATTATCTTATGCAGCAAGCACTCTTAGGTATGTTGGTCTGAAGACCAGTGCCAAATCAACAAGTCCGAAGACTTGTTGACAGAGGTTTATTCCGAAGAGTAAATCTCAAACCCTTCTACTGAAGTGGGAGGTTTCTCGGTTAAAAATACAAAGGTATACAAAAACATAGTAAAAGAACTAAATCAGATTTATAGAACATCCGTGGAAATAATCCTAGGCAAGGGTAGAATAATAGTTTATACACATAAACTATTATTCCTACATGTAATTGACAAGGTACCTACCAAGGCCCCCTCTAAACAATTCTTTTTGGACAATAACCCAGACTGGCATTCACTTGCTATCGTCTTGTTGGAGAACTCGATTAGGCTTTTATCACACCAAAGTTTTGTCACACTTCTTGGGTTAAATCATCAATGGTTCCAAAACAGACACCAACACACCATATGCACACATGCTGACACCAATGCCCCTTATGCTCATGCATATGACACACACTCATGCGGTGCATTCGTATCGTATATCACATGTATGTACAATACGT
The DNA here is from genome assembly GCA_003314385.1 of Gomphus sp. MG54. NCBI lineage: Eukaryota > Fungi > Basidiomycota > Agaricomycetes > Gomphales > Gomphaceae > Gomphus > Gomphus sp. MG54. The sequence goes on along the minus strand of QLPG01052198.1, from coordinate 5,228 downwards.
TCATGTCATACGTTGCATGCACATATGGTGCATTCATGTCATATGTTATATGTGCATATAGCACGTTCATGTCGTATGTCATATGTGCATACGGTGGGTCCATGTTGGCATATGTGTGTGCACGTACAGCATGTTCATGTCATACGTCACCTGTGCATACAGTGTATGTGGGTGTGGCATAAACCTGACACCTGTCGATCTGTGGGAAAAAACCCATAGGTTGACAGGTTCAGGTTTCCCATGGGTTGGGTGCAGGTCACCCACATTTGACCTGTGGGTGACCTGTGCCATTCCCTAATCCTGTCCTTGTTTATCCTTGGCCACAACCCTATTGTTTTATAGTCAGGCACACCCTATTGTCTTATCCTTGGCCACATTCTTATTATTCTATTTCCATTGTCCTATCCCCATCTACATTCCTTCATTCTAAATGTAATGGTTGTGGACAATACCCCCACATGCTCTGCATACCTTATTGTCCTACATTCCTTATTCCACATGTCGCTTCTTAAACCTATATAAGTAGGACATGCATGTACATACTTTCTCATTCTGGGTATCAACTAGACTTCGGCCCCTTACCTTCTCTTTCCTCTGCAAAGTCCTCTACTTGGGCCAGCACTTTTGGCACTCTCTAAGTATCTTCTCTGTTCTAAATAGGTGGCATGCATGGAAAGTAGGTACAATGCAAGAGTATGTTGAAGCCAAAGCCACTACTTTTAGCCTGCAGGACTTGGCCACTCCCCACCCGCATCTTTGGCATTACCAAAGCTTGCCAGTTGCAAGGTTTGTGCTACAAGTGTCTCAGCTCACTGCGGAGTGAATGATGTTTTGAGGAGGGAGTATCTTAATATGAACCTTGTAAAGCTCTCTTCCTGATGGTGCTTCCATAAAAACTGTTTCTCCTTTCAGGATTGACACACATCTGCCTCCTATTTTTCATTGGAAACCTTTCTGGTCCAGAGCTCTGAACTATAAGATTTTTCCATCTGCACCTGGCACATGCATGACCTTGGTGAGTCTAATCCTTGTTGTTTTTCCTTTGTGTTCAATATCTGCTAATATATCTCCTTCCACAACTCCCTCAATGTTGTAATTTCCAAAGGTTTTAATGATCTGGCTCTTCTCAAATTTCTGATAAGAAGTGAAGTCATTTCTGTTTGGGCTGATATGTCCCGTTGCCCCAGAATCTGTGAACCAAACATCTGGATGATTTGTCATTCCACAAGTCCATACAATATTGGTGTCTGTGGCTGTGTTCACAGTATTGGTGTGTTTTTGCTCTGCTTTTCCTTTGAACCGTTCTGGAATCTGACCTTCTTGTCCCCCTCCTTTTTCCCAACACCTGGCCTTTGTATGACCATCTTTTCCACAGTTGTAACATTTGAAAGTTGACTTTTCTCCAGTTTGAAAGACAACATTAGAGTCTTTTTGGTTACTTGAGTTGAGTCCTTGTCTGCAGATCCATTTGGTGTTAATGCAATTGATGATTATTTTAGGGTCCAAGGTGCCTGTCAGGAGTCGGATACTGATGGACTTCGGTAATGCCGAGGGGTGTTGTCGAAAGGTTGGGCGGACTATGGCCAAGTCCTGCAGGCCAAGAGTAGTGGCGTTAGCTTCAACATACTCATGCGTTAGCTTCAACATACTCGTGCGTTGCGCCCTACTTGCCGTGCGTGCCACTGTATTTGCAACAGACAGATACTCAGGGGGATGCTGAAGATGCCGGCCCGAGTCGAGGACTTAACAGAAGAGAAGAAGGTAGAAGGGCCTAAGCCTAGTCGATACCCAGAATGAAGAAGTATGTACATGCATGTCCTACTTATATAGGTTAAGAAGCGACATGTGGAATAAGGAATGTGGGACAACAAGGTATACAAAGCATGTGGTTATTGTCCACAATGAACAAAATTAGAACAAGAGATGTAGGACGGAAATAGAACAATAAAGGACAGAATAATAGGATGTGCCCTAGCACAATAGGAAATGCCCGATTGTAAAACAAGGCCATAACCGAAGATAACACAAGGGCAGGAAGTGCCGAGGTGAGGCGGACCGAGGAGTGAGGAGTGGGCGTAGGAATGAGGGGTGTGACTGATATGTGTGTCTGGCCGGGAACAACTCATTGAATGGTTTGTACTTGGTTACTAATGGAGTACTTTACTCGGTACCGCCGAGTTATCGGGTCCTCGGTACGTGTACTTGACAGTACCTCCTAATTATCCTATCATAGGGTCCCATGATGGTGATGGGAGAGACATCATGATGATGCTGGCAAATTGTGAGTCTGGGATGCTTACTCCAACACCTGTACAGGCTTCTTATAGTCTTTGGAGCTCTGCCACATGAGCGGGGATTGTCTCAAGTCCTTCGACAAATCTTTTGGAGTGAAGTTGGTTTTGGATGAGATTTTGTGTGATTGGATCAGCTAGTACATATCTGTTTTGTAATTTGACCCATGCAGCTTTTGCTGAAGTGCAGTCCAACCCAGCTTGTACATTGGGCTTTATATTCATCAAAATGGTGGATAGGGCCTGTGCATCCCCCTCCACCCACTTTGCATAGTCATTGATGTCTTTCTGGGGTGGCTTGATCTTTGTTCCAGTCACATAAGGCCATAGTCTTGCCCCAATCAAATAGGGCATTTGTTAAGTCCGCATGTCAGGCACTTAGCTAGATACTTCCAGAAGGGTTTCTGGAGGTTCTGAGTAGTTTCTGAGAAGGGGTTCATATTCTGGAGGTGGAGGGACTAGAGGTCACGGGTTCACAGATGGAAACGGAAAAAGTGGAAGGATGGGAAGTGCCAGGGCTTAGGACTGTTCATGGTATTAGGTTATTCGACTAGTTATTTGAGTGGTTTGAGGTTGCAGGGACTTGGCTTCAACTTATGTGTTGTGCCCTCCTCAATCGTCTGTCTCTAATTTTGGAAAGTCAGAAAGTTTACCAGAACTGAATTGGAAACTACGATTCAGAATTAAGTCAATATTCATACTGGCAAATAGTCCAGTTGACTGGTGTCTTATATACATGTAACTAATCCTTGTACTAACTTTTGCTGAGTAAAGACAAGGGGAGGAAAGAGTACAAGGGGCTAATACAGAATGAAGAACAAGGGAGTGAGGTACATGATGATCCTGCACGTCATTTATCAAAAGAGTGGAACCTAGGTCTTGGAATCATGGAGGTTCAGGATTGTGGAACTTTGGGTTAATATAATGGATTCGTAGAAAGCAGTTGTTTCAGGCTTTAATGGTTGGAAAGGTCCTGGAAATAGGATGGGTGGTTGTGGGGATTAATGTGTGTTTATTGAGGGCATGGGCCATAACAGTGTTATCCTATTCTTCCAAAAATTCCAATTTGACCCATTTTCATCCAGATGCTCTGCTTTGTCATATCTCAAAATTTTAAAGCAGTCGGTTATTTTTCTCTTCAGATTTTGAAGGCACATGTGTATATGTGTAAGTTGATTTGGTTTCTAATTAGTTTGAAGTGGGGCCCATAACCTGTCAAGATTTCTAGAGGTGAAAGTTCAGTCTTCTAGAGGGAAAGACTTGTATATTTGAATATCTACCTAGAGGTGAAAGCTAAGTAACAAAGATAAGTATCTACATGTCTTAAATGTAGAAATTAGGTAGTCACTTCAGTCTTCTAGAGGGAAAGACTGAAGTGACAAGGAAATGGACAGTGCTACTTATACTCAGGACTAAGTGGCACTAACAATTAGGGAATGGCACAGGTCACCCATGGGTCAAATGTGGGTGACCCACACCTGACCCATGGGAAACCCCAACCCATCAACCCATGGGTTTTTTCCCATGGATTGACGGGTCTCAGGTGTGCACCACACCCGCATGCAATATGTCACGTACTTCACATACGTGGTGGTGTGTATGCATACGGGCATTGCATACATCACGTTTGTCATGGCACATGCACATACATCGCGTACATCATGTGCATGACAGCACATGTGTGTATGGGCATTGCGTACATTGTGTTCATCACGGCACATGTGCATACATCATGTACATCGTGTTCTTCAAGGAATGTGCGGATACATTATGTACGTCACGTATGTGGTGGCGCATGCATGTAACGGGTGTTGGATACATCACGTTCATTGCAGCAGGTGTGTGTACATCGTGTACATTGCGTTCGTGGTGTCGCATGCAGGTATGGTGCATTCTTCGTGTTTAGGGTGTCATTTTCATGTCGGCACAAGCACATACACATAAGTCGTGTTATTGTTGGAGTTGACGCCCCAGGTTGGGCCCAGGTCATGGGTGCTCGCAGCTTGACCCACACCCACACCCAAGGACACCCAACCCGGTGACCCATGTGGGTTGGCCTGACCCATGCATTTCCCTACTAACAATAGGGAGGGGAGGGATGTGTGGACAATAAAGTGGTATAATAGAACAATAATGAAAAATAAGAACAAAAGAAAGTGTTCTTATAATAAGTCCAAAAGCTGGGCCAGATACAAGTCTTAGTGGGCTTGGTGGTGAAATAGAAGGGGCTGGTTGTTGGGGAGATAATGGAACTGTGTGACCTACAATGGTTTATTCTTAACAGACAGCCTACCATATATCAGAATATTTTTGAATCCAATGCAGTCACCTGGTGATGAACCTGCAATGGAATTCTGTAGATCTAGAAGAAGGAGCAAATATAGAGGATCACAGATGGAAGCTTGAGCAATTGAACAACAGCTGAATAGTAGAGGGAAAGTCAATGAGAAGACTTATTCTATTACACTCTAAGATATCAAACATGCCTCAGAAGCTCCCAATAACCTTATCAGCATTGGAAGACTTGTAGATAATATAATGGTAGAATGTAGCAATGGAAAGTTGTTGTTTAATGATAAAATGTTCATATATGTTTACATTTGACTTATAAAAGATGACTTGAATTTACACCAATGAGGTTAATGCATGGTGTTAGAACCAAGGAATATTCTAGTTATTTTATACATATATTCAACACTAAAAGTCAAATATCTCAACCATTTCTACCCCAAACAAGGTGAAACTCTGCAGCAAAGTTCTATATACTATAAGGTACCTATATGAATATTTTCATGATTTTAGGAACACATTCTGCACAGCACTATCTATCCAATGACAGTAAAGCCAATGATATCAACCATGTTATGAATTTGACTCCAACAGTGCTCAACCCATATCACCTTTACTGTCATCACATCACATAGCCAACCCTCAGTA
>QLPG01052197.1:4942-15843 GCA_003314385.1 Gomphus sp. MG54 | reverse complement strand
ACCCCTTGTGTTATCCTCGGTTACAGTCATTGTTTTATATCCAGCCACTCCTTATTGTCACATTTCAAGTCACAATCCTATTATATTGTCCTTCATTGTTCTATCCCCGCTTTGCATTCCTTGTTCTAATTTTGTTCGTTGTGGACAACAACCACATGCTCTACATACCTTGTTGTCCCACATGCCTTATTCCACATGTCGCTTCTTAACCTATATAAGTAGGACATGGATGTACATACTTCCTCATTCTGGGTATCAACTAGGCTTAGGCCCTTCTACCTTCTTCTCTTCTGTTAAGTCCTCGACTCAGGCCGGCATCTTCAGCATCCCCCTGAGTATCTGTCTGTTGCAAATACAGTGGCACGCACGGCAAGTAGGGCGCAACGCACGAGTACGTTGAAGCCAACGCCACTACTCTTGGCCTGCAGGACTTGGCCATAGTCTGCCCGACCTTTCGACAACACCCCTCGGCAGTACCGAAGTCCCTCAGTATCCGACTCCTGACACCTTGCCATGAGATATGATGAGGCCCAAGTATTCGATCCTTGTTCATTCAAACTTGCATTTCTCTGGCCAAAGGTAGAGCTTGTGGGCTAGGACCTCCCAGATGACCCATTGATGCTCTTCAAGAGTCTTGGTATGAGGATGTCATCTAGGTACACACATACATGCCCTTCCATGACAAGGTCCTGAAAGATATCATTCACCATGGTCTGGAATGTCACAGGGCTGTTGGTGAGGCTGAAAAATATAACGAGGGGCTTAAAGAGCCCTTGGTTTATGTGGAACACTGCCTTCCACTGATCTCCTTCCTTAATGCACACATTGTTGAATCCCTATCGCACATCCAACTTAGTGAAGTACTTGGCCCCCCAAAGTTGTGCAATGAGTTCTGAGATAATGGGCAGGGGGTATGAGTTCTTCACTATCATTGCATTGAGACTGCTTGGTTGGCACTGCCAAATTATTGGACACTCGGTACGTGTACTTGACAGTATCCCCCCTTAGTGGCTGAACCCATGAAGATGGTAGACGGAGATTGAAAACAAGGTTTGGGATGCCTAAACGTGATGTCACATGGAAGTTTGGGCATAGCGCTCAGACACATTCTTTACCCCCATCAATTGTGTATGTCCCAATCAAGAAAATGGGCTATGAAACCAATGAGGACGAGAAACTAATGGCCAAAATGCAGGAGCAGTAGGCCAAGTGACAGTGTAACCATGAGGAAGCAGAAGCTGCACTAATCCTAGACCAGCCAAAAGGAGCCATCCTTTTTCTTAATGAAGAATACAGGGCTTCCCATAGGGGATTTTGAGGGGCAGATACAACCTGTGCAGAGTTTTCCCATAAGAACTTGTCCAGTTCCCACTGCTTGCTCAGGGAGAGTGGATACACCTTGCAAGCTGAGAGCTTTGTACCCTGTTCTAGTTCGATTGCATGGTCCTACATTCTCTGCTCTGAGAGAGAATCAAAGGACTCTTTCTCGAAGAGATCATTAAAGTCCTGGGAATCAGGTGGTATTGTCCCATTCTCTCTAGGAGGAGTACTCCAGAGGGCTCATTCAGCCAGTTGTTGTGTGGTTGTGGCTGCAGCAATAGTCGCAATCGGGACATCTGGGGCTATGGTTGCAAAGAGGTAATCCCCTGGTTTAAGGAAAGGTACACCATTGTCAGTGCCTTCATAGTCCTCTGACTTGTTGACTGTTATGCTCGACAAGGGGCCTGCCTGGAGAGCCCAGATCACCATTTCCTCCTGGTGTTCCTTCTGCAACTTGGCTCAGCAGGTGTGACATTGTGTAGAGTACTGACTTAGCATGACCTCTTGTGTCTGCCAGTTGACCTCAGGGTTATGATTGCAGAGCCAGGGATAGCCAAGGATCATCTTGTGCTTCCCTAGATTGGTCACAGCAAATATCACTCATTCAGAGTGGTCTTGGTAGCATAGGATCACATCGACCACATGTTGAATTGCTCCTCCTTCATTTGGAGTGCCATCGACATTGTACACCAGTGCAGGTTGAGTCAATAGGCATAGGGTCAATCTCTTGGTGACCGTGAACTTTTGATCTATGAACAGTCTGGTCGCTCCACTGTCTAGTAGTAGGGAATGGCATGGGTCACCCATGGGTCAAATGTGGGTGACCCGCACCCGACCCATGGGAAACCCAAACCCATCAACCCATGGGTTTTTTCCCATGGGTCAACGAGTGTTGGGTGCGCACCACACCTGCACATGTGCGGCGCGTACAGTGCATATGGCATGTATTGTACATATGACACGTACAGTGCATACAGTGCATATGACATGTATGGCACATATGGCTTGTACGACACGTACAGTACATATGACACATATGGCACATACAACGCATACGATGCATATGACATATATGGAGCATAGAGCGCATACGACAGGTACGACGTGTCTGGCACATATGACAGGTATGATGGGTCTGGCACATATGACAGGTACGATGGGTACAATGCATACAGCAGGTATGGCACGTACGATGGGTACAGCGCATATGGCGCGTACAACTCGTACAGCACATGGGTGTCATCCATGTCATCGGTGTGCGTATGTGGCATGTGTAGCACATGCGTGTTGTATGTGCACGCATGACACTGTGGGTTGGGGGGGTTGCGGGTGCTCTTGGCTTGACCCACACCTGCATCCAAGGACACCTGACCCAATGACCCATGCGGGTTGGCCCAACCCATGCCATTCCCTATCTAGTAGAGCAGCTATGCCCTTGACCTCAGCCATGTCAGTAGTTTGTATCTCTACCTTGAGGTTCAGCAAGTTCAGCAAGGGGGTGGATGCTACTATGTATTGCTTTGGGAGACTATGTTCCCAAAATTTTAACCTAGGGGGGGGGGAAGATGGGGGTTTCAGTGAAATTGACTCAGGAGTGTCTTCATCATTTGTGACTAAGGCATCATTGTCAGAATACTGGGTTGTATTTTCCATATCAGAGTCTACAGACAGGGCAGCAAAATGATCAAACAAGGGCAATGAGGGCACATCCTTCACTTGCTGCCTTGGGAAAAATCCCCCAACTCCACTTCTTCATCCCCTTCAGCCTCATTGGTCTCTCAAAGGTTGGCAGACACCATCCAGTACTCTAGCATCTCCTTGTGCTCTTCTGCCATCATGAAGCACACATCATACACCTGTAGGCATTCTCGGGCAAAGTGGCCGGTCTTGCCACATTGCTGGCATGCGATAGGCAGAGGATATCACCATTTGGTCTCATTAACATCCATCGGCATGGGTCTGGGAGGCAGAAGTGAAGGAAGGGGGGCCAGCAGTGCTCTAGCAGGTATGGATGTAGCTTGCCTAGTTGGGGGTTCGACAAGCCTTCGGTTAGGCTGCAGAATGGAGGCATGCAATGATGGGAGTTGAGGCCCCTAAAAGGCACATGTAAGAGCTACTGCTCATGCAGTGGTATACCATGCCAAGATATCGTCATCCTTTGGCCTCCCATCTAGCATCAGCACAATGTGACTTTGGATTGTGGGGTCAAGGCCTCGCTGGAACTTCATAACAATGGATCGCCCATCCATTATCATGCAGGGGATAGAAGTGTTGCCAAAAGGCTTTGGCAAAAGCCTTCCAGGTGGTATAGAGTGGCCTGCCTGTTTTTGCTTCATGGGCAAATATCCAGCCAGAGAAGGTTGCTGCTCTTCCAGTCTTCATGAAGGATATTGCCCAGAGGATCTGGGACTGCTCATCAGTGAAGTCAGTGGTGCAGATGCCAAGGTATAGGGTGCAGGACTGCATGAATGCTCATCTATGTGTGTGGTCACCATCAAACTTGGAGGGCTTGGCAGGCTCTACCATCCATTTTGCGGGCTGCCAAATGTGGGTCAGGAGGCCTGCTACTAGGTTCGTGGTAGTTGCCTGCAGCACATTCAGCCTCATCTCCAGATCCTGCTTTTCTCTTCTCTCTCTCAGTAACTCCTCCTCTATACTGACCAGTTGGTCTAGTAGTTCTTGAGCTGATGGCAAATCCATGGGGGATAGGGTGTTTTTTTGTAAGGTGAATGAGAAGGGGCTGCCATTGTTGTTGCTTCCAAAGAGACTTGATTCAGAGTCATATGATGGGGCAGCCGGTACTTGTGGGAAAGAGTTTTCTACTATAAGGGCAACCTAGACAGGCATTCTACCCTTGGGCAGTGCACTAGCAAAGGAGGATCCAAAGACTTAGTATAGTACTTAATACACAGTGACTAGCCTACCTGGTGAAGGGGGATCCAAAGAGAAAACTCTAGGGAACCCTTCACCCACTAACTACTGTATATAAGCACCATCGCTATGGTGCTCCAAGCCATACCAGGCATCATTCTCTGTACCAACCAGGGGGTTCCACCAGGGTCCTGGCATTGTGAGTGGCTGATGAGGGGAGGGCCAATAGTTGCAGTTGATGCTCCTGGAGGGTCACCACCAGTGGTGATGGCCATACAGTGGGTATCTCATTTGGCGCTGCTGTGAGTGGGCCAAATGAGTCTTGGTCGGTGGGCATGAAGTACAGGTGGGGCAGTGTTGGTCGGGGTTTATAATTGGGGGTTCCTCTGACAGCTATGAGGAGAACATGTGGGAAGCTGAGGAGGACATGGTGTTGTGATATTTAGTATGTGACTTTTCCTATTTTTCTATGTTTTCTGTGATTTTTCTATTGCTACTACACGCGTATCTTTGATACGCGCGTATGCTTGTCACTTGCGTGTGACTTTGTCACAATGCGTCATAGGTTAGTTCATTGGTTAGTATAGTTTTTCCCTAGTATCGCTGTATAAGTATTGTAGTTAGTTTTTTGTATAATTCTAGGTGGTTTCAGCCCCCCCACGACCACATTGATTGGCGTGCCGGTTTATTTTGTGGCGCGACTCGAGTTTATGTCGCGTATTGTGTCCTGCATGTGATGGCCTTTGTGCCTGTTGATATTGAGTCCCATTGATTGATCTATCTCGTCGATTTTATTTTCTAACACATGGCTGTGCTGGTTAAAGTACAGCAGTTCAACCAGATGCATTGCAGAGCACTGAGAAGGATTCAAGCTATGGCCTTCAACTCATTAATGGCTCATGCTTCGAAGATGAAGCACTCTAGAAGGGGGGGTGATGTCAGGGGATGACCTATTTTCCAGACCAAACTGAAGCCAAAGAGCAGAGAGCAAAGGGGCATAGACCAAGGGGACTGTCACCACACACCTTCCTGGATGTGATTGATCATGCGGCACAATCCAAGTCAGACTGGATCCCGCAATATCCCAGTCTTCGAGTTTAATTTTCCTCTCCCTCTAAGTACCATCTCTAAGTGCTGGCTTTTCCATCGTTTGAACATCTGACGACTTCATCACTAGCCTTTGTTGTGGGCTGGTGACACTTGCGCTATAAAATCAGCTCACCCTTTAACATTAGAACTAAGAGATCCAACGTCTCGAACCCATTGACACGGTCTGCAATATTTTACAGGCGATACGTGAAATAAAGAAATACAATAAGGGGTACAGTACAACTTGTCTCACGCCGGCAATTCAGGCCGGCAATTCACGCTGGCAACGCAAGTGATGGCACTGACCAAAATTTTCGAAGGATGACTCCGTGAACTAGCATTTGACCTTCGAATCGAGCGACTGTATGTCATTAGTACACACCAATAAAAACGATAAAAAACGCGGTATATGTATGGCCATTCCACAAATCAACATGCGCTAACTTCAATGATCCACCAATTACAGGATTCGCCCGAAGGAGGCCAGGGTCTGCATCCGGGCTCTGATTCACCATCTGACCAGTAAATGTCAACTTGCAGTCTCAAATACTTCAGGCAGTCTGAAACACAACCGATACAGATGATATTTCCTATATGCTGAATGTACGGACTTTCATGAATATAGATTGATGCAAATCGAGTAATGCATTAAGATTTAGGGTCTGGAATTCCATGACAATCAGACTGTAAATAAGAACTCCCCTCCCAGGGGCTCATTTCCAAAGCCAGTAATGAGAGATAGTACAAGATCTTCAGAGACCCCGGTCTGTTTCATTCTAGGCTTGTTCTCCATTGAAGGTAAGAGCCGTGTGACAGGCTTAGATCCACTGATAATTCGAGACATGCTGGTTGCTCTGGAGTCAGTTTTGACAATGTTTTGGGATGGTACGCTAGTCGTCCTCGTACGCGTGATGCAGGAGGTTTTTATGGGCACCCTGATTGTCCGGGCGTGTCCACAAACAGAGGTATTAGTCAACACCGGCCGGGTTGTGTGCGTTGCTGCCTGAGTAACCCTAGACTTTGAAAGACTTGGGATATGCGTATGCATCGTCTTTCCGGTCAACTCTCCGGTCATTGACCTTGGGAGGGGCTTGGCGCCGGAATCTCGTGATGAATCACATTTGGAAGGCATTCCAGAACATGCTAGGAAAGATCTGGAGTATGATGTTTCTACGGGCATGAATGTGAATATATCATTTGGTACTGATGAGGCACAAGGTGAGTGAGGAATTGAAAAAAAGTTATTCAACACACATATATCAGGGAGTTCTAATTTTTCCCAGATGAGAGGTCGGTTATCTTTGAGAGGAGCCGCCCCATCAGGATCCGATATGGGCTCATATCCATTGGGGATAGTGATCATTCTGAATAATGACATGAGGGTAACCCCCACTTTCTTGTAGTCAGGTATATCGAACCCTGGATCATATTTAGAGTCTGTGGTATGAAGTTAATTAGTAGGGAGAGCACTTCACAATTTACGGAGTACCTATGGCAGTAGGAGGGGCATATTCAACGTCATCGTCGTCTTCTCCCGATGCACTGGCATCCTCGATCACCGAGCCCTCAATGCTTGCATCGCTTACATCCCAGTAGTGACCCTTGGTCTTCGGAGTCTCAAAGTTTTTGCTCGCAGACCTGGGCAGTCTGAGTTTCTCTCTGGATAAGCTGATGCGGTGAGTTGAAGGGGCCACAACATCATCGTTAAAAATTGCGAATGACTTGGAAGATTTGAGGGAAGCAACAGGAGTGACAGGAACGACTGCTTTAGCGAACGGCGTCTGGTTCGTAATTTCTGTCAATGCTGTCGATTTGCTTGCAAACCGAGGCATCTTGTTGGTTTTAAAACATGATTCTCAAGATCCAGGGTCATTAGCCTTGCTTACAAAGGAAATGAATGGCTTCATCACTCACGCAAAGGTGGATTTTCAGCTGGCGTACTAAATAGCATATTGTTCTTCTTTCTTCCCATAATTCCCGTTTTGGGGTGACCGTAGACAGAATTCTCGTTCAGGACGGCTCTACCGCGCTTGAATGAGCGAGCAGGTGTTTTCATATTACGCTTTGAAGATAAAGGTATAGCGTTTTCTGTGTTTGACGAGGTGGCAAGCTGGGAACGAGTGTTGAGCATTGCAAAACTGGTGAACAAACACAGCGCCGCAACGCGGTACCGTGTCACGTGCTAGAAGCCCTCAAGCGTCCATAGGTCCAAACCCGTAGTTTCTTCCAGTAATCATCGTATGGCTTCCCGTTGCCTTTCTTCTACCGTGCGCCGTTCCGTTTGTGGAACTTACAAGGCGGTCTGCATTATTTTTTAATTCTTCTTTCATAGATCAGTATTATTAACCAAAGTGTTGCAGAGGTTATGTCGCACGCTGGCAACTCACGTCAACCTTTCGCCCCTTACAGAAGTATCTACATTGTCCAATGGCCTCACAGTCGCTACGGAGGCACATCCTCATGCCCAGACAGCGACAGTGGGTGTGTGGATCGACGCTGGCTCTTGCGCTGAAACCGATGCCACCAACGGTACCGCACACTTTCTTGAACATATGGCATTCAAGGGCACAAATCGACGCTCTCAGCGTGACCTTGAACTTGAAGTAGAAAACTTAGGCGCGCATTTAAATGCGTATACATCTCGAGAACAGACAGTTTACTATGCCAAGAGTTTCAGACAGGATGTTGACAAATCGGTCGATATTATAAGCGATATTCTCCAGAATTCCAAATTGGAGGTTCAGGCAATCGAAAGGGAGCGTGATGTGATTCTTAGGGAGCAACAGGAAGTGGACAAGCAGTTGGAAGAAGTTGTCTTTGACCATTTGCATGCAGTTGCTTTTCAGGGTAAGTAAGATACTGCTTCATCTTTCACTCTCTCAATAGTTACAGGTCAACCTCTTGGTCGCACAATTTTGGGACCCAAGGAGAATATTCTGTCTATCAAGAAGGATGACCTCGCTTCATATATCAAGACTAACTATACCGCCGACCGCATGGTCCTTGTGGGCACTGGTGGAGTCGCACACTCTGAACTCACTAAACTTGCCGAAAGGCACTTTTCTTCTCTTCCGGTTTCTTCAAACCCAATACCCCTTGGTCGTTCGTCCCACGCCCCTACACGTTTCATTGGGTCCGAAGTCCGCATTCGCGACGACACAATGCCTACTGCGAATATAGCAATCGCCGTCGAAGGTGTTGGATGGAAATCTCCAGATTATTTCCCTATGCTTGTCCTCCAAACTATTTTTGGCAACTGGGACCGTTCTCTCGGATCTTCTCCACTTCTTTCCTCCAGACTGAGCCACATCGTCTCTTCCAATAATCTTGCGAATAGCTTCATGTCATTCTCAACCTCTTACTCCGACATAGGATTATGGGGAATATACCTCGTTACGGAGAACTTTATGAACATTGACGATCTCATCCACTTTACCTTAAAGGAGTGGACTAGGATGTCCATTGGTCCTCTCGAGAATGAGGTTGAACGCGCCAAGAGTCAGCTCAAAGCCAGCTTGTTACTCTCATTAGATGGCACAACTGCCATCGCTGAGGACATCGGTAGGCAACTGGTTACTAGTGGACACAGGTTCACACCAAAGCAAATCGAGTTTGCTGTTGACGCGGTCACCCCTGCTGAAATCCAAAGAGTAGCTCAAAAGTTTCTCTGGGATCGCGACGCAAGTTTCATTTCATACTTTTCCAACTCAAAAATTTATTGAATATTTCAGATTGCTATTGCCGCTGTCGGACGTATTGAATCTCTTTTGGACTACAATCGAGGTGAGACTTTCTGCCGCGACAAAGCTCCCGTCGTTGAATCTTTTAATTCTCAGTGCGCGCCGACATGTCATCACTTAGTTATTAGAAGTAGAAATAGACATTTGCAGCATAACATACCATTGGTATTATCAGTATTTGATGTACATGTGCTCATAGATCCCTGAGGTTCTACAACAGTCCTCGAGACTGTTCCTAATGTCTCGTGTTGGCATGGGTATCAACTGAGAGTTTGGTAGGCCAGTTGCCCTGGTTGGAACACATATAGGTATCCCCTATTGGCTTTCACTATAGAGCTTTATTTTAACCTATAACATCAAAAAATCTGAAGAATTCATGATGATTTCATAATAGGCATCTGTTAAAGATGATTATGCAAACACCCTTGTTATTGTTGGAACAGAGTTGGCTCAGTCCAATGAGCTGAGGCAGATGTGGTTTTAGCTTTCATGTACTTGCATTGCATCCTCCTATCCCTGCTGCCACTGAATTTTGGAGGTTGTTCAGGAGAGGACCAAGAGTGTTGGTACCAAATTGTTGAGGTGAAAAGAACAACCAGACTGGGGTTTGAACCCAGGGCTATAGCATATATAGCTATGGTGTTAACCACTACACCATCTAGTCCACAGGGTAACCTTTCAGGTTGACTCCTTGAGTGAAGACATGTGTGTTTATACAAGTTGAGTTCAGAGCCCTAGTAAGTTATCAGATTGCCAATACTACTCCATAGAGCTCTGTTTGTATAATGTCTTATTTTGTAAGACATTAATTAGAGATATTGTCAAGTGCACGTACTGAGGTCCAGTATTTTGGCAGTACCGACCAAGTACCCAGCCGGTGACCAAGCAACATACTTAATACACAGTCCCGGTTTAGCACATCCCTCATTCCCATTCCTTACCCACCTCATCCTACCTGTTCCACCCCTCATTCCCCAATCTGTCTTACCTCGGGACATCTTATCCTTGTCTTAACTTCAGCTATGACCCCCTTGTTTTATAATTGGTCACTCCCTATTGTCCTACCTTTGGCTACGTTCCTATTATTTTATTTTCATTGTCCTATTCTCATTTACATTCCTTCATTCTGATTATACTCATTGTGGACAATAACCACATGCTCTACATACCTTATTGTCCCACATTCCTTATTGCGCAGCACCAGGATGAGTGCAGGGTGCCAGGGCCGAGGGCTGTATATAGAATGTGTAACCAATGAAAGGTCAAATGAAACCTGGCTGTACTGCAGGTGTCCAGTGTTAGATTGTCTAATCCCACATACTATTCATATCTCTAATAATGTCTTACAAACTAAGATGTTATACATACAGAGCTCTATGAGTAGTATTGGCAATCTGATAACTTACTAGGGCCCTGAACTCAACTTGTATAGACACACATGTCTTCACTCAAGGAGTCAACCTGAAAGGTTACCCATGTGGACTAGATGGTGTAGTGGTTAACACCATAGCTATATTCGCTATAGCCCTGGGTTCAATTCCCAGTCTGGTCGTTCTTTTCACCTCAACATCCAGGGCAAAAAGCCAGCCATTTATTCAAGATGATGATGAGGAAATGGGAGTGGAGAGTGAGGAGGAAGAGCCTGAGGAGGAGAAGGAGCAGCCAAAAAAGAGGCCAAGGTGGGCCATGACCATGTGGCCAAGCAGATAGGCTGTGACTGTGGATGTCAAGCCCGCAACACCAAGTACCGACTCACTCAGGAATACCGACCAACCGGCCCTCACCTGCATCATCTCGCACCACCGTGCGGCCTCGGCTCGGTACATCTGGTACATCGTATGGACCACCCCCCTCATACACCCCCTTTCATTGTTCCTTCAC